>JAMPIV010005211.1:1057500-1206536 GCA_024509875.1 Oreohelix idahoensis | reverse complement strand
GGGTGGGGTTGTTTTTGGGGTGGTTTTTTGGGGGGGTGGGGGTTGTGGGGTGGGGTGGGGGGGGGGGGGGGTTTGGGTTGGTGGTTGGAGTGGTGTTTTGTGGGGGGGGGGGGTGGGGGTTGGGTTGGGTGGGGGGTTTGGGTTTGGGGTGGGGTTTTTTGTTTTTTGAGGGGGATGTGGGTGGGTTTTTTTGGGGGTATGGGGTGGGTGGGGTGTTGGGGGGGGGTGGGTTGGTTGTTTTTGGTTTGGGTGTTTGTGGGTGGGGGTGTGGGGGTGTTGTTTGGATGGGGGGGGGGGGGGGGTGGGGGTTGGTATGGGGGGGGGGGGGGTTGGGGGGGGGTTTGGGGGGGGGGGGGGTGTGGGGTTGGGGGGGGGTGGGGGGGGGGGTGTTTGGTGGGGTGTGTTTGGGTTGTGGTTGGTTTTTGGGGGTGGGGGGGGGGGGGGGGGGGGATTGGGGGGGGGGGGGGGGGGGGGGGGGTTTGGGGTATGGGGGTGGGGGTTGGGGTGGTTGTTGGGGGGGGGGGGGGGGTGGGGGGGGGGGGGGGGGGGGTGGGGGGGGGGGGGTGGGGGGGGGGGGGGTGGGTGGTGGGGTTTTTTTGTTGGTTTTTATTGGGGGGGGGGGGGGGGTTTGGGGGGGTTTTGTTGGGGGGGGGGGGGGGGGGGGGGGGGTTTTGGATTGGGTGGGTTGTTTGGGGTTTTGGGGGTGGGGGGTTGGGGTTTTGTGTTTGGGGGGGGGGTTGGGGGGGTGGGGGGGGGGGGGTGGGTTTGGGGGGGGGGGGGGGGGGTTTTTTGGGGGATTGTGATTGGGTTTTTTGGGGGGGGGGTTTTTGGGGGGGGGGGGGGGTGGGGGGGGGGGGGGTTGGGGGGGGGGGTTTGGTTGGGGGGGGGGGGGGGGGGGGGGGGGGGGTGGGTGGGGTTTTTGTTTTGGTGGGGTGGGGGGGGTTTTTGGTTTGGTGGGGGGGGGGGGGGGGGGGGGGGGATTTGGGTTGGGGGGGGGGTGGGTGGGGGGGTAGGTAATTGTGGTGGGTTGGGGGGGTTTTTGGGTTTGGGGGGTGGGGTTTGTTTATGGGGTTTGGGGGGGGGTTTTGGTTTTTGTGGGTTGGTTGGGGTTGTTGGGTTTGGGGTGGGTGGGGGGGGGGTTGGGATTTATGATGGGGGGGTGGGGTTTTTTGTTTGGGGGGTTTGGGGGGGGGGGTGTAGTGTTTGGGTGGGGGTGGGGGTTTGTGGGGGGGGTTTGGTGGGGGGGGGGGTGGTTGTTGGTTTTTTTTGTTGTTGGGGGGGGGTTTTTGGTTGGGGTGGGGGGTTGTGTTAATTGGTTGTTTGGGGGTGGGTTTGGTTGTGGGGGGTGGGGTTTGGTTTTGGGGAAATTTGTTTGGTTGTGGGGGGGGGGGGTTGGGGGTTGGGGGTGGGGGGGGGGGTTTGGTGGGGTGGGTTGGGGGGGGGGGGGTGTTTTTAGGGTGGGGTTTTGGGGGGGGGGGGGGGGGTGTTGTGGGGGGGGTGGGTGGGTTTGTGGGGTATGGGTTTTTTTGGGGGAATTTTTGGGGGGTGGGGTGGTGGGGTGGGTGTTTTGGGGGGGGGGGTGGGGGGATTGGTTGGGGGAAATGGGGGTGGGGGGGTGGGGTTGGGGTGGTTTGGTGTTTTGGGGGGTTTGGGGGGGGTGTTTATTTTATTTGTTATGGTTGGTTGGTGGGGGGGGGGGGGGGTTTGGGGGGTGGGGGGTATTGTTGGGTTGGGGGGGTATTGTTTTGGGGGGGGGGGGGTATTTTTGGGGGTTTGTTTGGGTTGGGGTTGGGGGGGGGGGGTTTATGGGGGGGGGGGGGGGGGTCGGGGGGGGGGAGGGGGTGGTGTGGGAGGGGGGGGGGGGGGGGGGGGGGGGGGTGGGGGGGGGGTGGGGTTTTTGGGGGGGTGTTGGGGGGTGGTGGGGGGGGGGGGGGGGGGGGTTGGGGTTTGGGGGGGGGTTTTTGTGGGGGGGGGGGTGGGTTGGGGGGGGGTTGGGGGGGTTTGGGGTTTTTTGGGGGGGGGGTTTGTTGGGGGTTGGGGGTGGTTTTGGGGGGGGGGGTGGGGGGGGGGGGGGGGGCGGGGGGGGTGTGTGGGGTGTGGGTGGGGTGTGGGTGGGGGGGGGGGGGGGGGGTGGGGTTTGGGGGGGGTGTGGGGGGTTGGGGGTTTTGGGGGTTTTTTTATTGGTGGGGGGGGGGGTTTTTGGTTTTTTTTTTTTTATTTTTTTGTTGGGGTTGGGGGTTTTTGGGGGGGTGTGGGGGGGGGGGGGGGTTGTTTTTTTTTGTGAGTTTGGGGGGGGGGGGGTTGGGGGTGTGGGGGGGGGGGTGTGGTTTATTGGGGGTTTTGGGGTTTTGTTGGTATGATTGGGGGGGGTTGGGTATTGTTGGGGGGGGGGGGGTGGGGGGGTTTGATGGGGGGGGGTTTTGTTGGTGGGTTTGGGTTGGGGTGTGGGGGGGGATGGGGGGGGGGGGGTTGGGGGTGGTTGGGGGGTTTGGGGGGGAATTGGGGGGGGGGGGGGGGGGTTTGGGTGGGGTGGGGGGTGTGGGGGGGGGGTTTTGGGGGGTGGGGGGGGGGGGGGGTGTTTGGGTGGGGTTTTTGGGGTATATGGATTAATTATTTTTGGGGGGGGGGGGGGGTTGGGGGGGGGTGGGGGGTTTTTTGGGGGGGGTTAGGTGGGGTGGGGTTTTGGGGGGGGGGTGTTGGTGGGGGGGGGGGGGGGTTTGGTTTTTTGGGGTTGGTTGGGTTTGGGTGGGGTTTTTGGGGGGGTTTTGGTTTTGGGGTGGATTTTGGGGGTGGGGGGGGGGGGGGGTTTTTTTGGGGGGGTTTTGTTGGGGGGGGGGGGGGGGGGGGTTTTTGGGGGGGTTGTTTTGGTTGGGGGGGGGGGGGGGGGGGGGGTGTTTTTGGGGTGTTGGGGGGGTTGGGGGGGGTTTGGGTTGGGGTTGGGGTTGGTTGGGTGGGGGGTTGGGGGTGGGGTGTTTTTATGGGGGGGGGGGGGGGGGGGGTTTTTGGTTGGGGGGTTGGGGGGGGGGGGGGTTGGGGGGGTTGGTGGGGGGTTTTGGGGGGGGGGTTTGTGGGGGGGGGTTTGGGGGGGGTTTTTGGGGTTGGGGGGGGGGGGTTGGGAATTGGGGGGGTTTTTGTGGGGGGGGGGGGGTTGGGGTGTGTGGGGTGGGTGTTTTGGTTGTTTTGGGGGGGGTTGTGGGGGGGGGGGTTGGGGGGGGGGGGGGGGGTTTGGATGGGGGGTGGGGGGTTTTTTGGGGGGGTTTGGGTTGGGTTGGGGGGGGTGGGGGTGTGGTTGGGGGGGGGGATTGGGGGGGTGTGGGTGTGTGTGTGTTTGTTTTGGGGGGGGGGGGGGTTTTGTGGGGGGTGGTTGGGTTGTGGGTGGGGGATTTGGTTTGGTGTTTGGGGTTGTTTTTTGGGGGTGAGGAATGGGTTGGTTGGTGGTTTTGTTTTGGGGGGGATTGGGGGGTGTGTGTGGGGGTGATGTGGGGTGGGGGGTGGTTGGGGGTTTGGTGGGGGGGATTGGGATTTGGGGTTTTTTGGGGGTGGTGTATTTTTGTTGTTGTAGGGGGGTTATGGTTTGGGGGGTGGGTGTGGGGTATTGGTTGGGGGGTTTTAATTGGGATTTTTAGGGGGGTTGGGATTTGGGGTGGTAATTGTGGGGATTGATTTTGGTTTTTGGGGTGGGTTTGGGGGTGGGGTTTGTTTTGTGGGTTGATTTTGTATGAGTAGGGGTTTGGTGTGTTTTTATTTTAAATGGGTTATGTTTGTGGTTTGGGGGGGGATGGGTGAATTTTTTTTTGGGTATTTTTTGAGTTTGGTTGGTTGGATATGAGGTATTTTGGGTTGTATTTATTGATGTGTTAATTGGGGGTTTGGGGGGGAATGTGGGGGGTTGTTGGATGGGTGTTTGTTGTAATTTGGTATTAATAGGGACATTTGGGTGGGGTAATTGTTTGGGAAGTGTTGGTGGTATGGATGGTTTTGAGAGGGTAAAGAAGGTTACAAATTTGGTTGGTTGATTGGGAAGATGTTTTTTTTGTTTTGTGATTTAAAAAAAATATATTGTGAATATAAATTTTATAGTTTATGGTGAGGGTTAGGTGATGGATATTGGATTATGGGGATATTTAAATTAGTGATATTTTATGAAGAGTTTGGTTTTAATTACGGGGGATATTGAAGTTTGTTTAGTAGGGTAAGGGTATTTATTTTTTTTTGGGATAAAGGTTTATTGGGAAGTTGGGGGGGTATATTTATGGAAATGGATTTACAATGGGAGAATTGGTTAGGTTTGGTTAATTATAAGAAGGGATGAAGATTTTATTGGGGTTTATATGAGATTTGTAGGGGAGTGAGATGGGGGTGGGTATTAGAAGTGTGTTGTTTATTTGGGAGGTAAGAATGATAAATGGAATTATTGGTTTGTGGAGTATGGGGGATAATGGTTGAATAATTGAGGGGTGGGAAGGGAGGAATGGTAGAGTAGGGGGAGTTGGAGTATGGGGGGGGAGTATGGAAGTTTATATGATATTAGATATGGGTGGTTGTGATGTGTGGAGGTGTATTGATGTATATTGGGGGGATTTGGAGGTTAGTAGGGTATGGGTAGGGTGGGTATGAATTTGTTTATTGTGGAGTGGGATGAAAGTTGTTTGAATTGGGATATGATAGGGGTTTGGTTTTATCTTAGAGGAATTGGGGAAATGAGGTTGTCGATGTGGGACCAACATAAAGGTGGGTATATTGGCTTCGAATGGTGGTGTATATTAGGGGTTGTGATTATTGGGTAAGGGAAGAAGGATTGGTTCTAATTTTTGATAAAGGGAGTATGAAGGAGTATGATTTGGGGAAGATTAGGATATTGATTGGAGGTATGGATGGGTGATAGCTGGTGATTGGTAGTTTAGGGGGAAGGTAATTTTGGGATGTGGTGAAAAAGCAATAGTGTTGGAATATGCGAGTGTGGAAGTGTAATGAAATCAGCTTGGGTTAAATTTGGTTGTGGGTTTAAAGATTGATTGTATTGAGATGGGGGTGTAGTTTAGGTTTGGATTGTGGTCGAAATGATGGAGTTTTCAGGGTTTAGGGTGGGGGTTGTGAGATATCTTGGTATGAGCGTAAATGGTGAAGCCTGGAATGATTTTATTTCTTTGATTTATTTTGGGTAAGGGTGTGGTTCAGTTATGGGTAACTTTTATGGGTAAGTATGGTTTGTAAATGTGTGGATGACCGCAGGAATCTGGAATTCTCAACTTCCAAAGCGTGACAGATATTGATAACTCTTCTTTTTAATGCAAGACTACCTATGCGCAATGTTCGTGACCAAACTGCCCCTAGCTCAGATGCATAACAAATTGATCCTATTTCTACCATTATCATCTCCGTGTCGTAAAAACGGAAAGATGGCCTGCTCAGTGATAGGAGATTTTAAATTAAAAACGGTAGAGATTTGACCTGTCATTACTCGCTAAGAAATCATCTAAGCCTATCGTAGATGACAAATAATCGTTCAATTACAGCCGCAAGAATGGAGAAGACTAGGCTGGATTATAACATGGACTATGAACAGCTCTCCTGTAGTTTTTTATCTAGTTTGTGACTTCTTATTATTGCAGGCCTGTTACATTTGCTGATTGCTGGTTTCAAAACGATGTAGGTAGATCTGTGACGCCTGACTGGTATCTTTTTGCAACTGGGAGTTTACTAATAGCCATGTCACCCTCACTTCACGGTTAAAATTCCTGCAGTTGAAGGATGCTCAAGGAAGAGACACAAGAATAGTTTTACCTAACAGCTTTTGAATTTCCTGCCAGAATTGTACAGTCTAGGAGCTTACTGCCTGATATACGTTGTAGCGCATCCTTGGGTGAGGAGACCTTATGGACTCATGACAACCCCCAATTTGTGTAATATTTTATTCTGCTTCCTATGGGGTCTTTTTGCTAAGTGCTGCTCGCGTACCCTGCAAATTATGTGGTTTTATAACTAGGCGAAAAATTACTCGCACTTTATGCCATAGCTCTGCGGGCCAGTGTGCGTCCGTATTGAAAAAGAACACTCCCAGAAGGTATCGATTGGGTGCTGTTATTGCGATGATCCAATGCTTGTCCACTTTACATTCTAATTTAAATTTCTTAATGTACACGAATCTCACTGGGGTATTAGCTCAATAAGGATGGCTCCAATTAATATACATTTGTAATTAATATGATCGGAATTCGTGCTCGGACCGTGGTCTTTGTTCCAGGTTCTGATCCAGTTCCAAGGTTTCGCGCAATTATGATTGGTTAATTTTTCTACTTATTTTTCATGGTGTAGTCATCAGGTCCCGTATTAGGACTTGATGAGTGGGAAGTTTTACTTCTAAATTTTCACTCAGTGAGGCTATTGACTAACTCTTGCCCGGTGCCCATTGCACAGTGGTATCATCCCCACATTTTAAATGAAGATGTGCCTTATGAGATCAAAGTTTCCAGTCTGGGCTCTGATGTCTAAAATACATTTTTTGGATGGAAATAGTGTGAGGAGATCTGAGGATGTAATCCTTTGTGAGGTTAAAATAGATTATAGTGATTGGTAGTCTACCATAGTATGAGGAAATGATGACATTTACTCAATTTAGGAAGACTGTCGTCAAGTGTCCCCGTCCCTTTCATAACTGTTGTCTACACTGAGTATATAGGTAGTTTGCCTATATTCAATGGCGTGTAGAGAAGCTTAATAGGTGGATTTTTTTGAAGGGGATGTTTTGTAGAGACTTGATTTTGTCTTGGTGGGTCGCGGTGAAGCCTGTGTTGGCCCGAATTACGCCGACCTCTATCCAGTTGGTTAACCAGTTTTGTATTATGCGATACAAGGGTTCTGGTTAGGGATGAAAATGTGAGTACTTACATGGGTGGTATTTTCTGTAAAAAATGTTTTGTGGGACGTTCTTCCCGTTCTTATATATGTGGTTGGTGAATCCCCCTAATTACCCTTGTGGCCATCGAGTTGGAGCAGTATTTTTGTGATTACGTTGGTGTGTGTTGTAATCGGGTTTGAGGAGAATGAATAATGAGTATCTGTAGGTACCACAAGGCTCTAGGTGATTGCTATTGTGTATGTAATTTCTAGTATTAAGTTAAGTTTTTCGATAAATCCGAAATCAGTCTCTTTTTTGGCCTGTTGCCTTGTCAGCAACTAGATCCTCAATGAGCTCGTAATCTGTAACATGGAGTGAATTGTTCTAACATAATGAATCCGACCTCTCGTAGATCTGTTGGATGTTTCTGACCTGAGGCTCAGAAAGCCAGGAGTGTTTGTAATTATTGATAAACCTACTGCGCAGATCTTTATCCGTTCTACCGTTTCTGCTTGCGAATCTGGTATCTATATTTGCAGGTAGTTTTTTGTGCAATCGCAAGGCTGTGGACCTATAAGTTATCAGATGCAGAGATGAGACGCTTAATTTTGTTCTTCACCTGACATAATTCTGATGGTGGGTTACATTTATTTATCCTGCGTTACATTGCATTTTATTTGCTCATCGACAACAAACTTAGGAGACCTTTTTTCACCAATTGTGTACATTTCTAGCTTTTTTTGACCCTTTTTTAAAAAAAAACCGAGAGAGTTTTTGTTTTTTTTCCAGTTTGTTATTTTAATGTGTGATTCCTTTACACCTATAAATTCGTACACCTTAGTTATTTTGTCCTGGTTGAAAGATTTTGTTCTTTTTCATAGAAGTTAAGTTTTTTCCCTCAGTCAATATTCATCGAAAAGAGTGTGGTGGGTCAGATTTATATCTTTTATTGTCGGCGGAGAATGATTAAATTGTGTAATAGATAATTTAACGCGCTGGGTTAGGAGCTCAAGCCCAAATGGTGATTAGACCTAACCTTTAATTTGTAGTAGTCGATATAGGACAAATGGATTAAAGTTCATGTGAAAGTGGTTGCCCAAAAGTTCCTCCTCACCTAGGAATTACCGAGTTTAACTAATTATTGGCATATATACCGTGTATCCTTATAATGCTGTGCTGGTGGGAAAACTGTAGTCCATGTGTGATGAGGACTAACTATGGAGGGATTATGTTATACCATAGGCTTTATTACTATGAATCATTACCCTTTGAATAATTCTGTTTTTTGATGCTGCTTTTGTACGCTCAGAGAGTGTGACTGAATTAATAAGACTTCAGCTGGTATATGAAGCATACGCATCGGCTAGTAATAGTAACTTGATCCAATGTACTGCTCGAGTTTTTCTGTTATACTGGCATCCTTATATGATATAAGATAATCACAACATTTTTAAGATTCTTTCTCATAGGTCTGATGAGGAGTTCCAATGGACTATTACTGCTCTATAAATGCAGTTCCAAATTGCTCAACTAACGGACCATATTCTCTATTTCCTGTATATTGCCTTCTTATGTAGGAGTTCGTGTATGGGTAAACTGGCAGAAGTAGATTAGCGGAGAATATGCGAAACAAAATAGGATACAAAAAGATCAAGGTGTACATGTTAGGCCAATAGTTGCAAAAATTGTTATAAGCAGACTCAAGAGTAAAAACGAAAAGTGGTTTTCCCTTCCATCACATGTATACACGTAAAATTTCCGCATTTGAAAATTGGGCTAAATATCCAATAGAAGTAACAATTGTTCAGAGAGACATAAACAGAATCGCCCCTCATAGTAAATTACCTTCAGACTATTGCAAGCTAATGGGATTATCATGTATCTTAAGAGTCATCTGCGTTCCCAAGCAGCAGAATGTACGGCCGTACCAGGAAATGGTTAAGTTGTGATTTTTTAGTTGGGTCCTCTAATGTCCGATGTGTAGGTTGGGCCAGGTATTGCGTGTTTTGATTCCACCTAGAACACAGTGTATTTGGGTGCGGCGTGAGATCGTAGGTCCACTCACGCTGACAGCATAACATGGTTCTTGTACACGATGAAGATGATGATGTGAGACAATGGTTTGTAAAGACGCGAATGCGTTTTTAGGTCTCATATATATGTAAACAATTCCCCCAGTCACACTCATACGGAAGCCAATGATGGTTGCCACTACTGGTAACAGTTCACACATTAATCACAGAACTAAAAAGTAGTATGCACAGGAACAGTCAATGTATAGCAGGATCATGTTACATTCATGTTGTTAACCTGAAAACTCGATTTGTAACATAATCAGGCAGTTCTAAGGCTGGAAAACATTCAAAATATGTGGCATGGATCAATAGTGGTATGTCCTTTAAGATGTACAGTTCACAATCCGCTTTTGGTATATCCCTGACTGAACGCTGTTCAGATACCTTAATAAACTCCGGTCATACAAAAGACACCCTTAACTCATGTATTCCTATTACCAGGGGCCCGTCGTTTCAACATGGCCGATCAAACGCCAGTTGTTTACATCTTATCATGCCTGAGTTAAGTATTGGCCGAAACACACGGGGCCTCCAATAGATGACGTCAGCTTTAAATAATCCTTTCATAAGCAGTTGCAGATAAACCCTGTCTATATATGGGGATTGTATAAATTATACCGTGCCTAACACTGCGGTTTTTCCACCATATCAGTATATAACTTTCCGGTCACTGGACTTCTGATCCATATGAAGACGAATTTAGTTCTTTAAATGGGCTACCGTTGTGGCACGTGAATTATTGAGTTATGTTGCATTACTAGGAAACGGTTGAGCTGTTTTTTCTTCACAGGCTAGTTAATGCCTTTAACCAAGTTTTCTGCAACCGAATGCGTAGTACAATGATAAAGTCGGAGGTTTCACCTTGAAAACGAATCCTCAGTAAACATAAGTGTAACCAACAACTGTCGTCCCAATTCCTGACGATACAAGTAATTCACTCGGGAAAACTAGACAACGCAGTCACTTCGAAGATTTTCCTTCCCCAAAATACAACGGACATTCACGTCCCCCAAAGCCATATCACATCTCTACCTGACGAAGTCTAAACCTCATTGCCTTCCAAACGGCGCATTGAATGTCCCCAGAACTATGTAACCTTTGGACCCATCTCCATACTGGTCAAACACAAAATGAATGAACCAATAATGGAGGAAAAACCCCTATCCAACCTGAACACCGCAAAGTTTAAGGGACAAGTTCCCTAAACTTTGAACAGTGAAAAAATACGACAATTATAAATTGAAAAAACGTTTTGAAACTCCGTCCAAAATGACCGTTTACAGCATAAGAAAAAATCAAATGTTTTTTTTGGTAGGCAATATAGAAGGAAAACCAAATAGAAAAAAGACATGGAACAATATAAAATTAGACAAAACGGAAACAGGGTAGACGAGCAAATGAAATTGGGTATAGTTTTTTAACAGAGGATGATTAGGGCTGTCAAGTAAAACTGGTTAAAAAACAAATATATAAAATTAAAAAATAATATGGTATGAAATCAAGTTTTTACAATAAAACGGTACACATGAGACAATTGGACGTTTTCGATTTTACCCTTCAGTCCACCCACATTTTACGAACAGGGATTTGACAATTACGAAGAACCATACATATAGGTAACGTACATGAAGGCTATGATGATGAAATTAGAGGAACACCTCAAATGGAGCGATACAAAGAGATGAAACCACGGTGATGAACCGAAAACGATAACAATAATAATCAAGAAACTAAACTCGTGAAACCAAAAGACATGTCAAAACAAGAAGTAAATAATCCAATGATACTGAGACAGGAATGAACAACACTTATTAAAATCTTAAAAACCACTTATCTGTGTCGAGGAAGGAAGACATTCAAAATGGCTGAAAAACTAAGTGGCGTCATGCGGAAGTGACAATAGGACAAGGTTGAAACGGCTAAGAAATAAAAATTGAAGGAAACGAAACGAACCAAATCCAAAAAACGAGGATAGATATGAAAAATAACGACAGAAAGCCACCCAGAATTAATTGCAAAAATGATGCCTAGACTTTCCATACCCAATCAGGAGCTACAAAAACGCCGCATGTGTGAAAAATGAGGACGTTGCCTCCAACGTAAAAAAAAAAGCGAGTCCGGTCGACGCCGATACGAAGAACGGAGGCAGTAAAGACATGAATGCCCAGAGTTACCTGAATGGTCAGGGTTTTTGAAAATGGAAGGTCTACTGGTAAATGTTTGGCCATGATGGATGTCATTTCAAGGCTTCACGAAACCTGTTCCTTCCAACCGTCCACTGCCAATTTTCACACCAATTTAGGTGCATGTCACACCTCCTTGCAGATGATATGCATAAATTCAGGTTTCCTTTCCTGGATTTCGCACGTGGAATAATACTCCCTCAATGGAAAATTATAAACCAGTTTCGGTAAAGGAGACCTGACTGCGTTTTGGAGTAGCAAAAGGAACAGGTCCTTTACATATTGTCGGGTCGTTGGCAACGTTTTAGTACCAATATGTGAAGAAGACTTAGTTTGTCCTCAATCGACTATATGCATCAAGGTGATATCCCCTAAAAAATTCTATATCCCTTACAATATGCCAACATAGGGGTAATCACGAAACAAACTCTCTTGTTAATCAGGATCTGGATGTGTGATAAATAGGCCAGATGACGTGGAACCAGAATTTTGTTAAACCGGCCAAACTGTGTGAGTTGTGGAAAGTTAAGACAAGTTTGAGTCTGTCAGATAATGTAGTCAAGTAGGTTTTAAAGGGCAGTAGAGTGGCAACCTGAACGAGTAAACTTTACTAATGTCGATTAAGGGTGATACAGATTGAGGAACTCCTTTCAGAATAGTGGACGATCCGGCGAAAAAAAGACTCACGAAGCCATCTTCGTTTGATGCTCGTTCACGTTAAAATCATCTTCATATTGACAGATTTTTTGGCCCTCTGGCAAAAAGCACCCAGTTAGCGGATTGGGATTCCCTCCTGATTATAATCAAAATGCCTGTATGAGCACGCTTATTAACATCCCCTGCCAAGGATGCCTGTGGTCCAAGTGCTGGAAGAGATACAACTATTCCTCAAGAACCGTGCGAGATGCCAAGATTGTAACCACTGTAACAAAAAATAAAAGGAACCAGAGAGGTGATTGTGCAATAACTACAGAGGCATTCGTTTGCTTCTTAGTATCGTTGGTAATGTGTTTTTGCTAAAGTCCCGTCTTAAATTGCGACTAACACATAGTTAAGCTTGAGACGCATATATTCCAGAAGTCCCCACATTGTGGATTCCCGAGCAGGTAGATCAACGGAACTAGACATGATCCTTCCTTCTGTACCGCCAGCATTCAGGAAAAAATTTCAAGAGAGCAGAAAAGAGGCCTTATCTATATTCGACATTTAATGAGACCTCCACCAAAAGCATTTGACCTGGGTTAAGTATGGGATGGGACTCTTCAAAATCCCTCCTGAAAAAAAATAGGCTGGCCCTTCTAAAATGCTCGAAAAATAATAAAGTCCATTCCATGACGACCATGGAAGGAAAACAGGGTCCCAATATGCTGGGAAGCACAACTGACAGACCCTTTATTTGACATACGAAGTGGGCGTAAATAACAAGGCTGTGTTTCGAGGCGTACCCTAATTATTTTCTAATACAGGACTTTATATAAGCGAATAGAATGATTAAATGAAGATGTTTTCTAGTAAAAATTTAGTGCGAAATATCTTCCTTCTGACAGTCTTCTATGCACGTTAAGCATAAAAATAACCTCATCGACCAACCATGGGTGATCAGTGCAATTTGGTTTGTCAGTGACCATAAATTTCACATTTTAGAAATCGGTTTTTTCAAACTTCGCTGTGACAACCAAACAGGGTGAAGTAATCGTGCTGAGGGTGACATTCCTGTGCAATGGCGACTTTTTGTGAACAGAAAGTTCACTCTTAATTTGTTTTACAATCAGCAGACTTAGGGTATTTTTCATCACTTGCAAAAACCATGCCACCGAGAAGAAGTCTTGACACCTTACAAAGAATGAGGGCTATAGCGTGGGTTGAAAGTGGTTTATCTGTCCGTGAGATTGCTAGACGGCTTGCAGTGTCACACTCTACTCTACTATTCACACAGAATTTTGGAGAGATTTTTCAGGCCACAGGAAGTTAGTGAAGGATCGCCACCGGCCATGGTCGCCCCCTAGATTGCACCAATAGACCATTATGATAACGGGGTACCAGTCTTGTTCGTCAGAGATCCCAGTGCGCCATCGAACAGTGACTTGTTTCCACTCTAAGTATGTCAGCTGAGACAAACAGTAAACTTTTTAATGTCAGTCAAAGCACCATTCGCAGACGTTTACATGAATTTGGAACTGGCTTCTCGACGTCCTGCAAGTCAGAATTCCCTCTTACTCCTGCTCATCGCGCAGATTCCGCCCGCGTTTCCTCGGTGTACGCGAGCACATCGATGGACAGGGCCAACAATAGGGATCAAGTTCTCTTCACTGATGAATCCTCGCTTCACCGTGTCCCATTCAATGAATGGCAGATTCGAGTTTGGTAGACGATCAGGACCGAGCGATTTTACTGATGACACAATTCGCGAAGGTGGATCGTTATGGTAGCGGGTTTCTGTCATGGTCTGGGGACGCTTCTACAGACACGGCAGGACCCCCATTCACAATCATCCAAGGCAACTTGACCGCCCCAAAATTACCCAGAACGAAATCTTGAGACCAATTGTTCAGCCTACCTCTGGAGGCCATATGTGGTAACGCCATCCTCAAAAATGATAACGCTCGACCCCATCGAGCTCGTGTGGTTGAATGAGTTTATATTCAGCAAACATGGGTTCATCCAGGATGGCGGGGGCCAGCCCATTCATTCACCTGACCTTTGTCCCCGATTGAGCACCCTCTATGATGTCCTTGGTCGAATGATTTGTCAACAAATCACCCCTGCCTACTGCACAATATAGATGCACATTTGGACTGCATTTCTGCTTCATGAAATGGCAAAGCTGTGTTCCGTTCCATCAGGATAACTCTTTTTCGGACTCTTGGGGGGGTGGGGGACGGACTCGATGCGTCTACGCTGTCTTGGATTGCCTTGCCTGCAAACGGTGGTCATACCCGATTTTTTGAATGTCTATCTTGGGTCCCAATAGTCTAGTTTGGTGTACTTTTGAAAAGGTGGGGTGACACACTTCACAGCTTCATTGGCGTTTGAATGTGTGTTTCCCCCATTTCAATTTAACGTGACATGTCAATTTGGTATTCTATGAATGCTGTTTTGACTGAATACCAATTACGTTTATATCAGATTTGTTTTTATGGTTTTTTTTTTTTTTTTTTTAACCAAGGTTTTTTCTTTAGTGGCCCTTGACTTTTGACGAGTAGTGTAGGTTATATATTATATATATATATATATAGTTATATATATATTATATATATATATATATATATATATATATATATATTATATATATACATTCTTTCTTACCCTCAGGCACATGCAGTCGAGCGGTAACGGTCGGTTCTGCTCTCAGATACAGAATGCAAAGGCACTCTTCATTAACACTTTTACGCTCGCTGTGATTTTCAAAATGGTATGGCCTCGATGTGTGCAGGATGCAGGGTCTTATATAGATCACTTCCAGCGACACAGAGAACACTGCCGAAATGTGTGCTTGAGTTCCAAAATGTATGCATAATTTCTCTCGTTGTGCAAATATGAAAAATTAAGATTTTAATTATCTTCCTTATTCCTAAAGCGATTTGCTTCATCACATGCTTAAAATACGCCCTGAACTAATCTTCATCTATCTAAATAATTTACTTTATATTACATTCTTTAGTTTTATCCTATGCGTAGCCTAAACAGCAACATTTTAGACTAGCCTGATGTCTCGATGCATCCCACTCGAGATTTCTCCATTGTTATAGCATTTCCATGGGAACACTTTGCACAGACCTATAGATGAACATTCCCATGTGTGATTTCTTGACCTTTGCCATGATGTACTTCGCTCATAAGTCTGTAGTTAAATTCCATATCCAACGGGTTTGCACAGATTTGAGACTCCATGCTGAATGAATAATCGTTTTGTAAACAACCGAATAAAGACGGCGTTTCATTGGTTTTGAAAGGATACCCTGTCATAAAGTAGGGCGGGCCGGTTGGGGAAAAAATGACGTTTTGTGAATCAGAATTCACGACAATAGCCCCCCCCCCCCCAATTAAGAACGTGAACCATCTGGTGGAACTTTCCTTCTGAATTCACAAACAAGGCATTCTTCCAATAGGAGGTTTCTTCTTCCTTCCTCCTTTCCTGGTTTCCTTCAGGTGGGTGCATACTCAAGAAATCTGCCCCAACATTCTGATATCCAGGGATACATTTAATGGTAAATGCGTAAGGTTGGATCAAAAGAGACCACCGTAACAATCTTGCGCTACCATGTCTAGCCTGAGCAAGAAAAACCAGTGGCTGGTGATCACTCTGGACCCCGAAATGTCTACCATAAAGATAGATCTCAAACTTCTTTATGGCAGACCAACGCCAAACATTCTTTCTCAACAGTGGAGTAATTTTTCTCCGCCTTATTCAATTTGCGGCTTGCATAAAGCAACTGGTTTAATTCTCCGAACTGTGATTGCGATCTTTGTAATAAGGCTGCCCCTAACCCTTCGTTGCTTGCATCAGTCCTAACCACCGCATGTTGTGTAAATAAACAGCACATGTGCTGCTACCTGTCTAATTGCTGGTTATCGACTACTATTACCCTTTCGCCTCTCTGAGTCTGTAAAACAAAATTTCCAGAGACGATAGACGTTCCTCAAATGTTTCTGTTGCTATGAGGATATCATCTATAAAATTGATGACTGCTGGGTTTTGTAAGGGATCCAATAATTTCCTCATCATCCTGGAGAAATCACTCGGAGCATTCTTCAAACCAAAAAGGCAACATATTGAACTCACAGTGCCCTTCTGAAGTGATAAAAGCCAGTATTGATCTGATTTCAGGCTTGACGAGAATTTGGTAATACCCTTTACTTGGATCCACTAGTGACTCTGTTATATCCTTAAATTTCCTGTATCAAAGGTAGCTGACTAACCACTCTTCTATGTTTATCTAGTACCTGGTGTTCCGAACAAAATGTTGTCGGTATGAGATGGGTTGTATCACCTCTCTGTACAATATGGAGAGTCGCCATGGTAACTGGTTTCCTGGAAGACCTTTTGTGAGATGGGGTTCTCCTGCTCATTGTATCTACCTTTGGATTTTTATTTTCAGGCCTACGTCCGCCCCAATGCTTTCCTAGGTCCTGTTGGTTTTCCCAACGTGTGGGGTTTTCCTTGCTACATTGTGCACAGGCAGACACATACCGAGCTATGTCTTTAGCAATGCCTGGCCAATAATAATACACTGATGTCCTTTGACAAGTGGTACCGATTTTCATATGTCCACCGTCTGTTACAGCATGTGCTAGGTCAATAACTTGTCCCTGTAAACAGATGGCAGTCCTAGCTGTTCATGCCCATTGGATTCTGCTCCAGCTTTCCTGTAAAGCAATCTAAATAAAACTGTTCTTTCTTTGGGGGGGGGGGGGGGGTTTAATGACTTTTTGGTAATTTACCAAAGCAAGGTTTTAATGGGCTATCATTAGCTTGGGCCTTTTTCATCTTTCTCGGATGAATATTAATTGGACTTCCCTCCTCCTACTTAGGGATAGACCTGGTCTGAAGTGTTTCATGATCCCAGGTTTTATTGGGTCACCTAAGAAGACAAATCTACTTCCTATCAGAAGCGGGTACATACGATCATCACTCACTGCTGCACTAATCACTCATTCCACGTAGCGAGTCCTTACATTAATCCTTGCTTTGGGAAGTGTCATGGTGGCTGTTCCCTTTTATGCCCTCGTATCTCCACTTTTTCTGTGGTATATTGATCAGGGTGCACTAAGGAAGCCCTCAAGACTGAGTCGAGTTCCAATCATGAATCAACAAGGCAATTTTTTTAATTGCTGTTACATGTTACTTCTTTACAGTTGTGGGATGATGGAGGTCTATCTGACTGGCTGTCCCTTTCGTCCTTCCCTTGTCCACTGTTATAAGACATGCAGCGTGATATGGACGGATTTTTTTTCCACAGTCCAAAGTATTGTGGCTGTTCATTTTGCAAATTTTGCACCACTTTTCACCCTGTCTGTAGGGTTTCTTATCTTGTACCTGAAGGTTCCTGTCTCTATGGTCAAAATTAGGTTTGATCATAACCTTGTTTGTATTTGTGTTGTTGGTCCCTATTATCATACTCATTCTGGTTTGGGGGTGACCTACTATTTCCGCCTTGCTTCCTCTTAATTCCTGCTATTTCTTTCTGAGCTGCCTGATATCTCTCAGCAACTGTTAAAATCTCCCACAATTTTTCTGCACCTTGTTCCATAAGAAATTTTTTCATATCTGGAGGCATAGACTCTCTCACTTGTTCCCTCATGACCATTTCTTTTAGGTCTTGACATTTCCCCAGAGTAGTCCACTTCTCCAAGTATGTTTCTAATCAAGCAGAGAATTGGTGGTAGGTTTCTCCAGAAAGTAGCTTTGCAGTTCGAAATTTCTTCCTATAAAATTCTGAGTTCTTTTCATATCGAACCAGCAATGCCTGCTTCAAGATTTTATAATCTTCACGGTCTTCTTTTCCGAGTTTTGCATACACTTCTAAAGAAACTCCTCTCAGCCCTTGTGATAGCTTAAGGCTCCATTTTTCCTTCTCTGGGCCATAGTTAGTTGCCAACCTCTCATATCTACTTAGATATGATTCAATTTTATCTTCTTTCTCCACAAATGGATCCAAGTGAAAATTCTGGCTCCATTTGAGATACCTTGACTTGCACTAGTGTCAGAGGTAGTTGGACTACTTCCATTACTTCTAACATTTCCTTGAAGTTCAAGCTCTTTCAATCTCAACTCATGCTCCCTTTGCATCCTCTTTTCCTCGGCCTCTCTTTCAGCAGCCTGTCTTCTCTCCTCAGCTTCTATTTGCAACCTCTTTCATCTTTCTCAGCTTCCAGTTTCTTAGCCTCCCTTTCAGCTTCTATTTGTAATCTTTTAGCTTCAGCCTCTATTTGTAATCTCTTAGCTTCAGCCTCTATTTGTAGTTTCCTTTCATTTTCCAACTTCTTATCTTCTCTTTCTATAAACGTGTCACACTCAGTAGTGACATATTGAATAAGAGCCTCCCCACTTAACCCAAACTCCTTTGCCGTCTGCCCTGCTGCAGATCGAAACTTTGTCAGGTGTGCCATACTCATACAATATTGTCCTGCAGACACGCACACTCACTTTTATACCAATTAAAAATTAACACAACATTAATTAATTAAAAGGCTACTGTCAGTGTATCCAGTCCCCACAATTTTGATTTGTACTCAGTGGTACTTCCCAGTGCTTTATTTAATGATACTTTTACTAACTTTAATTTTGATTATTAAAATTTACTATTACTGCTAACTCAGAGGTTGCAAGTGATAATTATAAGCCTGAATGTCTCAAAGAAAAGACCTCAGGGTAGTAAATGAATCCCGAACTGAGGCACTAGTGTCACGAGATAGAAATATACTTTTAAAATAAAGTTATCCTGGACACAAAGTTGTATCAGGTGATACCAGGATAGTGCCAGATAAGAGACTGGTCTTATAGGTAATACCCCCTTCTCTGAAAAGAGTAAGGGTGTATAGACATCAAAGGTAGGATCAAGCTGTATAAGTGCCTAGAGAAGATGGTAATGTATTACTATAAGTCCCTAATTGCTATTCTCCAGATCCTCCTCTGTTTATTTTATTAGCTTTGCTAGGGGTATAAAATAAACTATCCACCAACAAGAACTGGAACTTAACTTAAATAATTTAAGTAAGTCTGCTGGTAAATGTTTACAGTGTATTTTTACAAGCTTTTCTTTTATATGTGAAAATATTTCACTGAACTAAAATTGATTCATAACACAATTAATAAAATTCCTTATTAAGCATACACAAATAATTACAGTCAATGAGTTTTATAGAAATAGTTCTTATTTCTGGGCTGTAAATCTGGTAATAGATTGCTTAATTTTAGTTCAATTCACAATAAGGATTGTTTATCAATCACTAGTTATCATTAGGCCCAACCCTATGTCATCATTAGATAGTTCTGTATTGTGATTGTTGTTAAGCTGGGGTACTCTAGACAGTAGCCTTGTTTGGCAACCTATCTGGTATATTGACGCCGGTTCCACTCTTGTCATGGAAGGAAAGATCAAGAGCTTACTACAGGCGGTAGGCACTTGGTGACTGGCCCTCTGAACTCAAAAGTCGCTTGCACCAGTAGTTCCTTCAGTAGTGGCTGACTCTTGTATGTGTATTTGGTTGACAGGATATAACCTGAAACATATTGGATTAACCACTATATTCTCTATCACTATCCCTTTATTACAGATGTAAGGGATGTGAGACAGTTTTCAGGCAATGTGCAAGCAGACGCACAGGGCCTAGTATTTCAGTAATAATACAGGCCAGTTCACCGTGAATATATCTTACTTCAATTCCTTGGTTATAGCTATCTCTCCATGATTCGCCTCCATACATTTATTAGGTCGTGTGATGATAGGAAACTCTTTACAGAGCGATACAAGGGGAAGCAATCTGATCATCAGAAGAATTCCCCCCATCCGACATGTGTTTCAGCCCGATTACTCCTTTACACTCTAAGGGGGGCGGGCCCACTCGGGTCATGACTCCCAAGCGCCTCAGCTTCCCGTTGTCTTGTATCGAAAATGAACCCATTTCACTTATGGCAACAACTTTTAAATCCACAACGTAAGCCGTGGAGGCAATTGTGAAAGCAACAAAGAGAAGACAAATTATTCCGTTCGTTCCGTCGCCCTTCACAACCAAGGAAACACACTGAGACACTAGCGCGCAGCCTTAGACCCTGCGCGCCACAAGCCACTAAAATTCTGTACCTGACACACTCCCTATAGTATACATCGCCTGTTGCCCCAGAGTCGCAGCCCTTTCACTAGTACACCAAAAAAACTCAGCGTTGTGGACTTAGAAAAATGTTGGTGTTTTCTGTACCGCTGAGTTTATTGTCACGATTTCCATTGCCCATTGCGGTTGTTCGTCAGCCAGCCTGATGCCTTTTCGGCAGTTTCGCTAAGCTTCTTCAGGGCCCTTGTTCTAGACTGTCCCTTCAGCCCCAACAGTTTCAATAAATCATACACTGATGCAGCCACAAGCCCTCTTGCGCCCACTTCAACCGCCATTACCCTTGCACTGAATCCATCGTGTTTCAGATCCGTGGCCAGATAGCTATACTTGGCCGCTTTGAATGAATGTTGCTCGTCTAATCTGGATTCAAATGGCACGGTCAGTTCAATCAGTATGCCCTGAAGCGTTGCTGAAGAATGAAGCACTATATCCGGCCGTCTCCGCGATTTTCTGATACTCTCTGGATATGCCCCCCGTCTAGGTAGGTCTACCGATATCTCCCAGTCGTTTGCACAGTCACGAAGAGATGGTAAACTGCTACCAGGTTTACTCGGTTTGGTGTGTGCTGACTTTCTTGCCCTCAGAAAGTATGTGTTTGCGGTGTCTGGCCAGACTTTGCTATTCGCTTTCATTCTTGCCTGATCTATTGTCGCAGCAAGCTCATTTAGCACTTTGTTATGGCGCCAAGTGTATCGTCCTTGCCCTAATGCTACCGTACACGCTGAGAGCACGTGTTCACGTGTCTGCCTCACCTGGCACAGGGGGCACTGCTCATCATCCGACTTTCCCCATTTCACAAGGTTGGTGGCCGACGGCAGCAGGTCATACATTGATCTAACCATGAAGCTGAGCCTAAGAGGTGCCATATGCCATATATCATTCCATGTCAAGGACCTCTGCAGGGCTCCTTCCCATGTAGTCCATTGGCCTTGTTGGACCTGCTGCACTGCTTTTTGCAACCTCTTATCATTCTCAGCTCCTCGTATCTCCTGAACTACCATGTCTCTGCGCTCCCTGCTTGATGCCTTGGACCACCAGCGGATGTCACCATGCCCAAATCCCCGTCTATTCGTTTGTGTGTATCCGATTACCTCTCTCAGTTTGAGTGACTCTTCAGCAGCATCAACAGCTTCTTCCACTCTCCACTTCCTTCCCGTTTTCAGTGTGGGCTGAATGGACTTAACCACGTCATCAGCTGACTCGCGTAGCATCATTGCAAGCCTTGCTTTTCCAACTTTGTACTCTTCAACAACTGACTTGAAGGGAAGCAGACGTTTTGACTTTTTGCAGTACAGTGCTACATCTGACAGACCTGGTGGTACCCCTAGCCATTTTCTCATTAACTTGTTGACCTTCTGCTCTATAGCTTCCACTGTACTTGTGCTTATTTCATATATAAGCAGTGGCCACAGCAACTTCGGTATCAACATGAACTGGAGGCACCACAGTTTGAACTTTCCCAGGAGTCTGCTTTGGTCTATGATCTGTAGTCCTCTGTCTGCCATTTCTATTGTCTGTTGCACTGCATTCGAGTCTTTTAAAGAGACATCGTACACCCTGCCAAGACTGTTAACAGGTTCCTCAATGACAGTAGGGATTCTTTGGCTGGAAACCGTGAATATGACCTCTGCTATCTTCCCTTTCCTGACTGATAGGCTTCTCGACTTCTTGGGTTTGAAGCTCAATCTGCACCAGCTGACTAGTTCATCCAGGCGTGCTAACATCCTCCGGGCCTGATGTTCATCTGATGTCAGAATTGTTGTGTCATCCATGAATGCTTTGAGCGGTGGCATGTGACACATTCCACCGAGCTTTGGACCTATAGCCATTCCTTCAGCCGCATTGAGGATTACCTACATAGCCATGACGAATAGTATCGGAGAGATGGTACATCCCATCGCAATTCCAACTTCAAGGCCAATCCACTTCGTTGTGTACTCTCTGGTTGAAAATCTGACAGAAAAACCTGCGAAATACAGCTTCTGCATTGCTGCAATCTCTTGTGGAAAATGATACATTTCTAGGGCCTGCCACAACATCTGGTGTGGAACGGATCCATTAGAATTCGCTTGATCCAACCAGATTACAAGAAGGTTTGTTCTGTCAGACTTTGCCTTTTGGATATCTTCCCAGATCATTGCGGCATGCTCTAGACATCCTGGTGTACCTGGGATACCTCCTTTCTGAATGGTAGTGTCAATGTACCCATTTGCCAGGAGATATGTAGTGAGTCTTTTTGCCATTACTGAGAAGAATATCTTCTCTTCCACACATTGAGTAGTGAGATTGGCCTGAACTGACTGAGGTCTGTGGAATTTTGTTCCTTCAGGATGTAGACTCCGTTTGCCTTTCTCCATTCCTTGCTTACGAGTTATGTTTTCCACGCATTCTTCAGTAAACGGAGAAGTCGTTTGAGAACCTCAGGGCATCTTTTATACACCTCATATGGAACACCATTAGGACCTGGAGCTGACGTGCACCGAGCTTTCTGGACAATGCTTTCCACCTCTTGCACCGTTGGGGGCTTGGTGTTAAATACAGCTCCTGGCTTACCCGGCCATTTAAGGCCTGCCATGCTGCTGAGCCGCGGTAGCATGGTGGTTAGTGCACTGGCTTCCTAGCGCAGTGGTCTATGGTTCGATCCCCGGATGAGGCGGGAATTTTTTAGGCCACAAACGGCTCCTGGGTCGACCCAGCCCCAAACGGGTACCAGAGCAACTCTGGGAAGGTTAAGGCGGCCGGCGTGATGCCGACCACATCACCCCTAGTGTGCCGACGGTCAAGATAATATGGGCCTAACACCATATTCCCAATATGCCTCAATGGGCGTGTAACGGGTTCCTTTACCTTTTTTTTTTATGCTGCTGAGCGGCTCATTTTTGCGACCATCTGAATATGTCATTCTAAGGTGTTCTTCCAGGTCTTCTTTCCTGATGTTTAGCGTACCCGACCGTGGCTGCTCAAACAGTTCTTTTGCAAACTTGAAGGGCTCCATAAAGAATCTTTCCCTATCCCTTCGAGTCTTCCTTCTCTTCCTGCACAACCTTTCCGCTCTACAAAGGGCACTATGTTGACCTTTCAGGTGCTCCCAAACTTGCCGTAACCCTTTCTTCTCTGTGGCAATTGCGTTCTTGAACAGTTTTCGGGCATGCTTCTTCTGTTTCCTGATTTCATCTATTTTAATTTGTCTTCTACTTTTCCGTGGTGGGTTACTTTCCCTTGCCTCCCTCACTCCGAACACTTTGCGACAGTGCAGATATATTATGTCGCCGAAGATTTCCAGCTTCTTCTCCAAAGTTAGCTGCTTCAGGCTGTTATCCAACTCTTTTGCCAAGGCTTCGTCCAGCTGTTCCCAAAGCCCTTTTGCACTGGCAGGTGGAAACTTTATTGCATCTCTCTTCCCGTCCAAGAAGTGTGTGAGATCATCATCTGGCAGATCAACTTGAATGTACTCAGCACTGTGGATTGACTCCTGGCTGCGTTCTTCTAACGTCTTATCCGTCGAGACAGAGCGCTGGTGATCTCCCCCTTATGACCTCCCACACCCCTTTTTCGTTCTGTGGATTTTCATTCCTCTCTGAGTAGAGAATTCCCTACCACAGGCACATGGAAATTCCAGCCGTTGTTCAGAGCTCGAAGTCCGTGTAACGGGTCTGGTTGATTCCATTGAGGCGCCTGTGGATTCATCATCCTCCCCCCCCCTTTCGGTGAATCCTGGGGGCATCTATCGGTTTTGGATCCTGTAGCAATTGAATACAGCTTACGGGGTGCTAACCCGGTCAGCCGGTTTCTAGTCTTTTCCAGTGTCATCTGTCTTTCCAGCAGTCAATCAAATACTAAGTAATTGCTCACACAATACAGTAAAGTAATTCCTTTCATGATTTCCTATGTTCCTGGGGTGTGTTCCATTCCTTCAAGAAATAATTCTTTAAATACTTATCTAAAACCATGGACACCCTTCAATTCTTAATTTACTTGAAAATACACAGGATTGGCGTTTGGCTCCATAAATCACATCTACACACCTTAGGAGGTGTGTAGATGTGATTTATGGAGCCAAACGCCAATCCTGTGTATTTTCAAGTAAATTAAGAATTGAAGGGTGTCCATGGTTTTAGATAAGTATTTAAAGAATTATTTCTTGAAGGAATGGAACACACCCCAGGAACATAGGAAATCATGAAAGGAATTACTTTACTGTATTGTGTGAGCAATTACTTAGTATTTGATGAGCAATTACTTAGTATTTGATTGACTGCTGGAAAGACAGATGACACTGGAAAAGACTAGAAAAGCACGGGTTAGCACCCCGTAAGCTGTATTCAATTGCTACAGGATCCAAAACCGATAGATGCCCCCAGGATTCACCGAAAGGGGGGGGGGGAGGATGATGAATCCACAGGCGCCTCAATGGAATCAACCAGACCCGTTACACGGACTTCGAGCTCTGAACAACGGCTGGAATTTCCATGTGCCTGTGGTAGGGAATTCTCTACTCAGAGAGGAATGAAAATCCACAGAACGAAAAAGGGGTGTGGGAGGTCATAAGGGGGAGATCACCAGCGCTCTGTCTCGACGGATGAGACGTTAGAAGAACGCAGCCAGGAGTCAATCCACAGTGCTGAGTACATTCAAGTTGATCTGCCAGATGATGATCTCACACACTTCTTGGACGGGAAGAGAGATGCAATAAAGTTTCCACCTGCCAGTGCAAAGGGCTTTGGGAACAGCTGGACGAAGCCTTGGCAAAAGAGTTGGATAACAGCCTGAAGCAGCTAACTTTGGAGAAGAAGCTGGAAATCTTCGGCGACATAATATATCTGCACTGTCGCAAAGTGTTCGGAGTGAGGGAGGCAAGGGAAAGTAACCCACCACGGAAAAAGTAGAAGACAAATTAAAATAGATGAAATCAGGAAACAGAAGAAGCATGCCCGAAAACTGTTCAAGAACGCAATTGCCACAGAGAAGAAAGGGTTACGGCAAGTTTGGGAGCACCTGAAAGGTCAACATAGTGCCCTTTGTAGAGCGGAAAGGTTGTGCAGGAAGAGAAGGAAGACTCGAAGGGATAGGGAAAGATTCTTTATGGAGCCCTTCAAGTTTGCAAAAGAACTGTTTGAGCAGCCACGGTCGGGTACGCTAAACATCAGGAAAGAAGACCTGGAAGAACACCTTAGAATGACATATTCAGATGGTCGCAAAAATGAGCCGCTCAGCAGCATAAAAAAAAAAGGTAAAGGAACCCGTTACACGCCCATTGAGGCATATTGGGAATATGGTGTTAGGCCCATATTATCTTGACCGTCGGCACACTAGGGGTGATGTGGTCGGCATCACGCCGGCCGCCTTAACCTTCCCAGAGTTGCTCTGGTACCCGTTTGGGGCTGGGTCGACCCAGGAGCCGTTTGTGGCCTAAAAAAATTCCCGCCTCATCCGGGGATCGAACCATAGACCACTGCGCTAGGAAGCCAGTGCACTAACCACCATGCTACCGCGGCTCAGCAGCATGGCAGGCCTTAAATGGCCGGGTAAGCCAGGAGCTGTATTTAACACCAAGCCCCCAACGGTGCAAGAGGTGGAAAGCATTGTCCAGAAAGCTCGGTGCACGTCAGCTCCAGGTCCTAATGGTGTTCCATATGAGGTGTATAAAAGATGCCCTGAGGTTCTCAAACGACTTCTCCGTTTACTGAAGAATGCGTGGAAAACATAACTCGTAAGCAAGGAATGGAGAAAGGCAAACGGAGTCTACATCCTGAAGGAACAAAATTCCACAGACCTCAGTCAGTTCAGGCCAATCTCACTACTCAATGTGGAAGAGAAGATATTCTTCTCAGTAATGGCAAAAAGACTCACTACATATCTCCTGGCAAATGGGTACATTGACACTACCATTCAGAAAGGAGGTATCCCAGGTACACCAGGATGTCTAGAGCATGCCGCAATGATCTGGGAAGATATCCAAAAGGCAAAGTCTGACAGAACAAACCTTCTTGTAATCTGGTTGGATCAAGCGAATTCTAATGGATCCGTTCCACACCAGATGTTGTGGCAGGCCCTAGAAATGTATCATTTTCCACAAGAGATTGCAGCAATGCAGAAGCTGTATTTCGCAGGTTTTTCTGTCAGATTTTCAACCAGAGAGTACACAACGAAGTGGATTGGCCTTGAAGTTGGAATTGCGATGGGATGTACCATCTCTCCGATACTATTCGTCATGGCTATGTAGGTAATCCTCAATGCGGCTGAAGGAATGGCTATAGGTCTAAAGCTCGGTGGAATGTGTCACATGCCACCGCTCAAAGCATTCATGGATGACACAACAATTCTGACATCAGATGAACATCAGGCCCGGAGGATGTTAGCACGCCTGGATGAACTAGTCAGCTGGTGCAGATTGAGCTTCAAACCCAAGAAGTCGAGAAGCCTATCAGTCAGGAAAGGGAAGATAGCAGAGGTCATATTCACGGTTTCCAGCCAAAGAATCCCTACTGTCATTGAGGAACCTGTTAACAGTCTTGGCAGGGTGTACGATGTCTCTTTAAAAGACTCGAATGCAGTGCAACAGACAATAGAAATGGCAGACAGAGGACTACAGATCATAGACCAAAGCAGACTCCTGGGAAAGTTCAAACTGTGGTGCCTCCAGTTCATGTTGATACCGAAGTTGCTGTGGCCACTGCTTATATATGAAATAAGCACAAGTACAGTGGAAGCTATAGAGCAGAAGGTCAACAAGTTAATGAGAAAATGGCTAGGGGTACCACCAGGTCTGTCAGATGTAGCACTGTACTGCAAAAAGTCAAAACGTCTGCTTCCCTTCAAGTCAGTTGTTGAAGAGTACAAAGTTGGAAAAGCAAGGCTTGCAATGATGCTACGCGAGTCAGCTGATGACGTGGTTAAGTCCATTCAGCCCACACTGAAAACGGGAAGGAAGTGGAGAGTGGAAGAAGCTGTTGATGCTGCTGAAGAGTCACTCAAACTGAGAGAGGTAATCGGATACACACAAACGAATAGACGGGGATTTGGGCATGGTGACATCCGCTGGTGGTCCAAGGCATCAAGCAGGGAGCGCAGAGACATGGTAGTTCAGGAGATACGAGGAGCTGAGAATGATAAGAGGTTGCAAAAAGCAGTGCAGCAGGTCCAACAAGGCCAATGGACTACATGGGAAGGAGCCCTGCAGAGGTCCTTGACATGGAATGATATATGGCATATGGCACCTCTTAGGCTCAGCTTCATGGTTAGATCAATGTATGACCTGCTGCCGTCGGCCACCAACCTTGTGAAATGGGGAAAGTCGGATGATGAGCAGTGCCCCCTGTGCCAGGTGAGGCAGACACGTGAACACGTGCTCTCAGCGTGTACGGTAGCATTAGGGCAAGGACGATACACTTGGCGCCATAACAAAGTGCTAAATGAGCTTGCTGCGACAATAGATCAGGCAAGAATGAAAGCGAATAGCAAAGTCTGGCCAGACACCGCAAACACATACTTTCTGAGGGCAAGAAAGTCAGCACACACCAAACCGAGTAAACCTGGTAGCAGTTTACCATCTCTTCGTGACTGTGCAAACGACTGGGAGATATCGGTAGACCTACCTAGACGGGGGGCATATCCAGAGAGTATCAGAAAATCGCGGAGACGGCCGGATATAGTGCTTCATTCTTCAGCAACGCTTCAGGGCATACTGATTGAACTGACCGTGCCATTTGAATCCAGATTAGACGAGCAACATTCATTCAAAGCGGCCAAGTATAGCTATCTGGCCACGGATCTGAAACACGATGGATTCAGTGCAAGGGTAATGGCGGTTGAAGTGGGCGCAAGAGGGCTTGTGGCTGCATCAGTGTATGATTTATTGAAACTGTTGGGGCTGAAGGGACAGTCTAGAACAAGGGCCCTGAAGAAGCTTAGCGAAACTGCCGAAAAGGCATCAGGCTGGCTGACGAACAACCGCAATGGGCAATGGAAATCGTGACAATAAACTCAGCGGTACAGAAAACACCAACATTTTTCTAAGTCCACAACGCTGAGTTTTTTTGGTGTACTAGTGAAAGGGCTGCGACTCTGGGGCAACAGGCGATGTATACTATAGGGAGTGTGTCAGGTACAGAATTTTAGTGGCTTGTGGCGCGCAGGGTCTAAGGCTGCGCGCTAGTGTCTCAGTGTGTTTCCTTGGTTGTGAAGGGCGACGGAACGAACGGAATAATTTGTCTTCTCTTTGTTGCTTTCACAATTGCCTCCACGGCTTACGTTGTGGATTTAAAAGTTGTTGCCATAAGTGAAATGGGTTCATTTTCGATACAAGACAACGGGAAGCTGAGGCGCTTGGGAGTCATGACCCGAGTGGGCCCGCCCCCCTTAGAGTGTAAAGGAGTAATCGGGCTGAAACACATGTCGGATGGGGGTAATTCTTCTGATGATCAGATTGCTTCCCCTTGTATCGCTCTGTAAAGAGTTTCCTATCATCACACGACCTAATAAATGTATGGAGGCGAATCATGGAGAGATAGCTATAACCAAGGAATTGAAGTAAGATATATTCACGGTGAACTGGCCTGTATTATTACTGAAATACTAGGCCCTGTGCGTCTGCTTGCACATTGCCTGAAAACTGTCTCACATCCCTTACATCTGTAATAAAGGGATAGTGATAGAGAATATAGTGGTTAATCCAATATGTTTCAGGTTATATCCTGTCAACCAAATACACATACAAGAGTCAGCCACTACTGAAGGAACTACTGGTGCAAGCGACTTTTGAGTTCAGAGGGCCAGTCACCAAGTGCCTACCGCCTGTAGTAAGCTCAGTTGATCTTTCCTTCCATGACAAGAGTGGAACCGGCGTCAATATACCAGATAGGTTGCCAAACAAGGCTACTGTCTAGAGTACCCCAGCTTAACAACAATCACAATACAGAACTATCTAATGATGACATAGGGTTGGGCCTAATGATAACTAGTGATTGATAAACAATCCTATTGTGAATTGAACTAAAATTAAGCAATCTATTACCAGATTTACAGCCCAGAAATAAGAACTATTTCTATAAAACTCATTGACTGTAATTATTTGTGTATGCTTAATAAGGAATTTTATTAATTGTGTTATGAATCAATTTTAGTTCAGTGAAATATTTTCACATATAAAAGAAAAGCTTGTAAAAATACACTGTAAACATTTACCAGCAGACTTACTTAAATTATTTAAGTTAAGTTCCAGTTCTTGTTGGTGGATAGTTTATTTTATACCCCTAGCAAAGCTAATAAAATAAACAGAGGAGGATCTGGAGAATAGCAATTAGGGACTTATAGTAATACATTACCATCTTCTCTAGGCACTTATACAGCTTGATCCTACCTTTGATGTCTATACACCCTTACTCTTTTCAGAGAAGGGGGTATTACCTATAAGACCAGTCTCTTATCTGGCACTATCCTGGTATCACCTGATACAACTTTGTGTCCAGGATAACTTTATTTTAAAAGTATATTTCTATCTCGTGACACTAGTGCCTCAGTTCGGGATTCATTTACTACCCTGAGGTCTTTTCTTTGAGACATTCAGGCTTATAATTATCACTTGCAACCTCTGAGTTAGCAGTAATAGTAAATTTTAATAATCAAAATTAAAGTTAGTAAAAGTATCATTAAATAAAGCACTGGGAAGTACCACTGAGTACAAATCAAAATTGTGGGGACTGGATACACTGACAGTAGCCTTTTAATTAATTAATGTTGTGTTAATTTTTAATTGGTATAAAAGTGAGTGTGCGTGTCTGCAGGACAATATTGTATGAGTATGGCACACCTGACAAAGTTTCGATCTGCAGCAGGGCAGACGGCAAAGGAGTTTGGGTTAAGTGGGGAGGCTCTTATTCAATATGTCACTACTGAGTGTGACACGTTTATAGAAAGAGAAGATAAGAAGTTGGAAAATGAAAGGAAACTACAAATAGAGGCTGAAGCTAAGAGATTACAAATAGAGGCTGAAGCTAAAAGATTACAAATAGAAGCTGAAAGGGAGGCTAAGAAACTGGAAGCTGAGAAAGATGAAAGAGGTTGCAAATAGAAGCTGAGGAGAGAAGACAGGCTGCTGAAAGAGAGGCCGAGGAAAAGAGGATGCAAAGGGAGCATGAGTTGAGATTGAAAGAGCTTGAACTTCAAGGAAATGTTAGAAGTAATGGAAGTAGTCCAACTACCTCTGACACTAGTGCAAGTCAAGGTATCTCAAATGGAGCCAGAATTTTCACTTGGATCCATTTGTGGAGAAAGAAGATAAAATTGAATCATATCTAAGTAGATATGAGAGGTTGGCAACTAACTATGGCCCAGAGAAGGAAAAATGGAGCCTTAAGCTATCACAAGGGCTGAGAGGAGTTTCTTTAGAAGTGTATGCAAAACTCGGAAAAGAAGACCGTGAAGATTATAAAATCTTGAAGCAGGCATTGCTGGTTCGATATGAAAAGAACTCAGAATTTTATAGGAAGAAATTTCGAACTGCAAAGCTACTTTCTGGAGAAACCTACCACCAATTCTCTGCTTGATTAGAAACATACTTGGAGAAGTGGACTACTCTGGGGAAATGTCAAGACCTAAAAGAAATGGTCATGAGGGAACAAGTGAGAGAGTCTATGCCTCCAGATATGAAAAAATTTCTTATGGAACAAGGTGCAGAAAAATTGTGGGAGATTTTAACAGTTGCTGAGAGATATCAGGCAGCTCAGAAAGAAATAGCAGGAATTAAGAGGAAGCAAGGCGGAAATAGTAGGTCACCCCCAAACCAGAATGAGTATGATAATAGGGACCAACAACACAAATACAAACAAGGTTATGACAAACCTAATTTTGACCATAGAGACAGGAACCTTCAGGTACAAGATAAGAAACCCTACAGACAGGGTGAAAAGTGGTGCAAAATTTGCAAAATGAACAGCCACAATACTTTGGACTGTGGAAAAAAAATCCGTCCATATCACGCTGCATGTCTTATAACAGTGGACAAGGGAAGGACGAAAGGGACAGCCAGTCAGATAGACCTCCATCATCCCACAACTGTAAAGAAGTAACATGTAACAGCAATTAAAAAAATTGCCTTGTTGATTCATGATTGGAACTCGACTCAGTCTTGAGGGCTTCCTTAGTGCACCCTGATCAATATACCACAGAAAAAGTGGAGATACGAGGGCATAAAAGGGAACAGCCACCATGACACTTCCCAAAGCAAGGATTAATGTAAGGACTCGCTACGTGGAATGAGTGATTAGTGCAGCAGTGAGTGATGATCGTATGTACCCGCTTCTGATAGGAAGTAGATTTGTCTTCTTAGGTGACCCAATAAAACCTGGGATCATGAAACACTTCAGACCAGGTCTATCCCTAAGTAGGAGGAGGGAAGTCCAATTAATATTCATCCGAGAAAGATGAAAAAGGCCCAAGCTAATGATAGCCCATTAAAACCTTGCTTTGGTAAATTACCAAAAAGTCATTAAACCCCCCCCCCCCCCAAAGAAAGAACAGTTTTATTTAGATTGCTTTACAGGAAAGCTGGAGCAGAATCCAATGGGCATGAACAGCTAGGACTGCCATCTGTTTACAGGGACAAGTTATTGACCTAGCACATGCTGTAACAGACGGTGGACATATGAAAATCGGTACCACTTGTCAAAGGACATCAGTGTATTATTATTGGCCAGGCATTGCTAAAGACATAGCTCGGTATGTGTCTGCCTGTGCACAATGTAGCAAGGAAAACCCCACACGTTGGGAAAACCAACAGGACCTAGGAAAGCATTGGGGCGGACGTAGGCCTGAAAATAAAAATCCAAAGGTAGATACAATGAGCAGGAGAACCCCATCTCACAAAAGGTCTTCCAGGAAACCAGTTACCATGGCGACTCTCCATATTGTACAGAGAGGTGATACAACCCATCTCATACCGACAACATTTTGTTCGGAACACCAGGTACTAGATAAACATAGAAGAGTGGTTAGTCAGCTACCTTTGATAACGAAGCTGCGGGGAAACCCCAAGAAAATTGGGAGTGGGAGATTGGGCTGGTTAACTGATGCGCAGCAAACTTCACTATACGGCTATTTAAATTAGCATTTGAAAGGGCTCCGGCAACATTGGTAGTTGGCCGGCCCATACACGGTCCATTGGAAGTATTGATACGGACATGGACTGAAAGATACTATTCAGGAAGAATTGATTTCTTGGTGCATGAAAATTTCTTTTCCCAATATGAATCATATTATCGCGCCAGTGTGGTTTAGCTGAGGAAACCCTCTGGAGAACATGGAATCTGCCTGGATTACAGGAAATTTAAGGATATAACAGAGTCACTAGTGGATCCAAGTAAAGGGTATTACCAAATTCTCGTCAAGCCTGAAATCAGATCAATACTGGCTTTTATCACTTCAGAAGGGCACTGTGAGTTCAATATGTTGCCTTTTTGGTTTGAAGAATGCTCCGAGTGATTTCTCCAGGATGATGAGGAAATTATTGGATCCCTTACAAAACCCAGCAGTCATCAATTTTATAGATGATATCCTCATAGCAACAGAAACATTTGAGGAACGTCTATCGTCTCTGGAAATTTTGTTTTACAGACTCAGAGAGGCGAAAGGGTAATAGTAGTCGATAACCAGCAATTAGACAGGTAGCAGCACATGTGCTGTTTATTTACACAACATGCGGTGGTTAGGACTGATGCAAGCAACGTAGGGTTAGGGACAGCCTTATTACAAAGATCGCAATCACTGTTCGGAGAATTAAACCAGTTGCTTTATGCAAGCCGCAAATTGAATAAGGCGGAGAAAAATTACTCCACTGTTGAGAAAGAATGTTTGGCGTTGGTCTGCCATAAAGAAGTTTGAGATCTATCTTTATGGTAGACATTTCGGGGTCCAGAGTGATCACCAGCCACTGGTTTTTCTTGCTCAGGCTAGACATGGTAGCGCAAGATTGTTACGGTGGTCTCTTTTGATCCAACCTTACGCATTTACCATTAAATGTATCCCTGGATATCAGAATGTTGGGGCAGATTTCTTGAGTATGCACCCACCTGAAGGAAACCAGGAAAGGAGGAAGGAAGAAGAAACCTCCTATTGGAAGAATGCCTTGTTTGTGAATTCAGAAGGAAAGTTCCACCAGATGGTTCACGTTCTTAATTGGGGGGGGGGGGGGCTATTGTCGTGAATTCTGATTCACAAAACGTCATTCTTTACCCAAACTGCACGCCATACTTTATGACAGTGTATCCTTGCAGAACCAATGAAACGCCGTCTTTATTCGGTTGTTTACAAAACGATTATTCATTCAGCATGGAGTCTCAAATCTGTGCAAACCCGTTGGATATGGAATTTAACTACAGACTTATGAGCGAAGTACATCATGGCAAAGGTCAAGAAATCACACATGGGAATGTTCATCTATAGGTCTGTGCAAAGTGTTCCCATGGAAATGCTATAACAATGGAGAAATCTCGAGTGGGATGCATCGAGACATCAGGCTAGTCTAAAATGTTGCTGTTTAGGCTACGCATAGGATAAAACTAAAGAATGTAATATAAAGTAAATTATTTAGATAGATGAAGATTAGTTCAGGGCGTATTTTAAGCATGTGATGAAGCAAATCGCTTTAGGAATAAGGAAGATAATTAAAATCTTAATTTTTCATATTTGCACAACGAGAGAAATTATGCATACATTTTGGGAACTCAAGCACACATTTCGGCAGTGTTCTCTGTGTCGCTGGAAGTGATCTATATAAGACCCTGCATCCTGCACATCGAGGCCATACCATTTTGAAAATCACAGCGAGCGTAAAAGTGTTAATGAAGAGTGCCTTTGCATTCTGTATCTGAGAGCAGACCGTTACCGCTCGACTGCATGTGCCTGAGGGTAAGAAAGAATGTATATATATATATATATATATATATATATATATATATATATATATATATATATATATATATATATATACACTACTCGTCAAAAGTCAAGGGCCACTAAGAAAAACCTTGGTTAAAACCATAAAACAAATCTGATATAAACGTAATTGGTATCAGTCAAAACAGCATTCATAGAATACCAAATTGACATGTCACGTAAAGAAATGGAAACACACATTCAAACGCAATGAAGCTGTGAAGTGTGTCACCCACCTTTTCAAAAGTCACGCAATAGATATTGGACAAATAGACATTCAAAAATCGGGTATGACCACCGTTTGCAGCAAGGCATTCAAGACAGCGTAGACGCATCGAGTCCACAAGAGTCCGAAGAGTATCCTGAGGAACAGCTTGCCATTCCTGAAGCAGAAATGCAGTCAACTGTGCATCATATATTGGCAGGGGGTGATTTGTTGACAATCTTCGACCAAGGACATCATAGAGGTGCTCAATCGGACAAAGGTCAGGTGAATGAGCTGGCCCCGCCATCCTGATGATCCCATGTTGCTGAATAAACTCATTCACCACACGAGCTCGATGGGGTCGAGCGTTATCATTTTTGAGGATGGCGTTACCACCTATGGCCTCCAGAGTAGGCTGAACAATTGGTCTCAAGATTTCGTTCTGGTATCTTGGGCCGGTCAAGTTGCCTTGGATGATGTAGAATGGGGTCCTGCCGTGTCTGTAGAAGCGTCCCCAGACCATGACAGAACCCCTACCATAACGATCCACCTCTCGAATTGTGTCATCAGTAAATCGCTGTCCTGATCGTCTCCAAACTCGAATCCTGCCATCATTGAATGACACGGTGAAGCGAGATTCATCAGTGAAGAGAACTTGACTCCATTGTTGCCCTGTCCATCGGATGTGCTCGCGACACCGAGAAACGCGGGCTCTGCGATGAGCAGGAGTAAGAGGGATTCTGACTGCAGGACGTCGAGCAGCCAGTCCAAATTCATGTAAACGTCTGCGAATGGTGCTTTGACTGACATTAAAGTTTACTGTTTGTCTCAGCTGACATCTTAGAGTGGAACAAGTCACTGTTCGATGGCGCTGGGCTGAGAACAAGAGGTACCGGTCATAATGTCTATTGGTGCATCTAGGGCGACCTGGCCGGTGGCGATCCTTCACACTTCCTGTGGCCTGAAATCTCTCCAAAATTCTGTGAATAGTAGAGTGTGACACTGCAAGCCTTCTAGCAACCTCACGGACAGATACACCACTTTCAACCCACGCTATAGCCCTCATTCTTTTTTAGGTGTCAAGACTTCTTCTCAGTCGCATGGTTTTTGCAAGTGATGAAACTACCCTAAGTCTGCTGATTGTAAAACAAATTAAGAGTGAACTCTGTTCACAAAAAGTCGCCATTGCACAGGAATGTCAATCAGCACGATTACTTCACCTGTTTGGTTGTACGGAAGTTTGAAAAAACCGATTAAAAATGTGAATTTATGGTCAGCAAACCAAATTGCACGTGATCACCATGGTTGTCGATGAGTTATTTTTATGCTTAACGTGCATAGAAGACTGTCAGAGGAAGATATTTCACTAATTTTTACTAAAAACATCCTTCATTTAATCATTCTATTCGCTTATATAAAAGTGTATTGAAAATAATAGGGTAGCCAGAACACAGCCTTGTTTAACGCCACTTCGTATGTCAAAGGGCTGTCATGTGCTTCCAGCATATTGGACTGTTTCCTTCATGTCGTCATGGAATGACTTTATTATTTCGAGCATTTTAGAAGGGCAGCCTATTTTCAGGAGGATTTTGAAGAGTCCATCCCTACTAACCAGGTCAAATGCTTTTGTGAGGTCTATAAAGGCGATATATAAAGGCCTTTTCTGCTCTCTTGATTTTTCCTGAAGCTGGCGGACAGAGAAGATCATGTCTGTTGTTGATCTACCTGCTCGGGATCCACAATGTGACTCTGGATATATGCGCTCAGCTAACTTGTGTAGTCGCATTAAGACGACTTTAGCAAAAACCTTACCAACAATACTAAGAAGAAAGATGCCTCTGTAGTTATTGCAATCACTTCTGTCTCCTTTATTTTTGTACAGTGTTACAATCTTGGCATCTCGCACGTCTTGAGGAATAGTTGTCTCTTTCCAGCACTGGCACAGCATCCTATGCAGGGGATGTAATAGCGTGCTCTTACAGCATTTGATTAAATCAGGAGGAATCCCATCGCTACCTGGTGCTTTGCCAGAGGCCAAACTGTCAATGAAGATGATTACCGTGAACGAGCTCAAGAAATGCTCGAGTTTTTTCGCCGACGTCACTATCCTGAAAGAGTCTTATCTGATACCCTTAATCGCATTAGTCCCGTTACTCGTCAGGTTGCACTTACTGCTAAACCTACTACTACATCTGACAGACTCAAACTTGTCTTAACTTTCCACCCTCACTGTTTGGCGGTGAAAAAAATTCTGTTCCGTCATCTGCCTATTCTCCACTCCGATCCTGATACCAGAGAGTTGTTTCGTGATACCCCTTTGTTGGCATATTGTAAGGATAAGAATTTTAGGGATATTCTTGTGCATAGTCGCTTGAGACAAACTAGTCCTTCTCACTTTGGTACTAAACCGTGCCAACGCCGCATATGTAAGACCTGTCCTTTTGTACTCCAAACGCAGTCAGTCTCCTTTCCGAACGGTAAATTTACCATTGGGGAGTCTTTCACGTGCGAATCCAGAAACCTGAATTATGCTATCATCTGCAAGAGGTGTGACATGACCTATATTGGTGAAACTGGCAGACGGTTGGCAGACAGGTTTCGTGAGCACTTGAATGACATCCATCATGGCAAACATTTACCAGTAGCCCTTCATTTCAACAACCCTGACCATTCAGGTAACTCTGGCATTCATGTCACTGCCCTCCGTTCATGTATCGGCGACGACCGAACTCGCTTTTCGTTGGAGAAGTCCTCATTTTTCAAATGGGCGTTTTTTAGCTCCTGCTGGGATGAATGTCTAGCATCATTTTGCATAATTCTGGTGGCTTCTGTCGTTATTTTCCTATCTATCCTCGTTTTGGCTTTGGTTCGTTTCGTTTCCTCAATTTTTATTTCTTAGCCGTCACTAGCTCCTATGTCACTTCCGCATGACGCCTTAGTTTTTCAGCCATTTTGAATGTTTCCTTCCTCGACACAGCTAAGTGGTTTTTTACGCATTTTATTAGTGTTGTTCATTCCTGTCTTCGTTTCATTGATTATTTACTTTCTTGTTTCGACATGTCTTTCTGGTTTCACGAGTTTCTTGCATTATTATTGTTATCGTTTCGGTCATCACCGTGGTTTCATCTGCTTGTATCGCTCATTTGAGGTGTTCCTCATCATCATCATAGACCTTTGTAGTACCTATATGTAGTTCTTGTAATTGTCACCTGTTCGTAAATGTGGCTGACGAAGGGTAAAATCCGAAACGTCCCTTGTCTCATGTGTACCGTTTACTTGTAAAACTGATTTCATACCATATTATTTTTTAATTTATATATTTGTTTTTACCAGTTTTACTGCAGCCTAATCATCCTCTGTTAAACACTATACCCAATTCATTGCTGCTACCCTGTTTCCGTTTTGTCATCATTTTATATTGTCCATGTCTCTTCTTTCATATTTTTGCGTTTCTTCTATATGCCCTACCAAAAAACATTTGATTTCTTCTCTTCATGCTGTAACGGTCATTTTTGACGGAGTTTCAAACGTCAATTTATATGTCGTATTTTTTTCACCCTGTTCAAAGTTAGGGAACTATGTCTTAACTTTGCGGTGTCAGGTTGATTAGGGGTTATCTCCCCTTTTGGTTCATTCATTGTGTTTGACCAGTATTGAGATGGGGTCAAAGGTACATAGTTCTGGGCCATTGCCCATGCGCAGTTTGGAGCGCAAAGAGTTAGACTTCCGTCAGGTAGAGATGTGAACTGGCTTCTGTGGGACGTGAATGTCCGTTGTATTTTGGGGAAGGAAAATCTTCGAAGTGACTGCGTTGTCAGTTTTCCCGAGTGATTTACTGTACGTCAGGAATGACGACAGTGTTGTTTCTTGTGTTCTGAGGATTCGGTTCAAGGTAACACCGACTTTATCATTATTACGCATTCGGTTGCAGAACTTGTTAAAGGCTTACCTAGCCTGTGAGAACAGCTCACAGTTCCTATAATGCAGAACCTATATTTTGTGCTCGAGGTAGCCATTTAAGACTATTCGTCTTCATTTGATCAGAAGTCCAGTGACGAAGTTATATATGGTGGAAACCGCAGGTTGGCGGTATATTTATACAATCATTATAGCAGGGTTTATGCAACCTGCTTATGAGGAATACACAGCTGACGTCATATTGAGGCCCCGTGTTTCGGCCAATACTCTACAGCATGATAAGATGTAACTGGCGTGATCTGCCAAGTTGAACGACGGCCCTGGTAATAGGATTACATGAGTTAAGGGCTCGTCTTTTGTATGACGGAGTTATTAAGGTATCTGACGCGTTCAGTCAGGGATACCAAAGCGGCATTGTGAACTATACGTTAAAGAACATACCACTATTGACCATGCCCACATATTTGAATGTTTTCCAGCCTTAGAATGCCTGATATGTACCAATCGATTTCAGTTAACATGATGTACATGATCCTGCTTACATTGACTGTTCCTGTGATACTACTGTTAGTCCTGTGATTAAATGTGTGAACTGTTACCAGTAGTTACAACCATCATTGGCTTCCGTATGAGTGTGACTGGGTGAATTGTCTACATATATATGAGCCTAAACGCATTCGCGTCTCTACACCCATGTCTCATATCATCATCATCATCGTACAAGAACCACGTATGCTGTCAGCGTGAGTGACCGAGATCTTCACCGCACCATTACACTGTGAAGGTGACATCAACACGCATACCTGGCCAACTACACATCAACATTAGGGAACCCCACGAAAACACAGTAACATTTCTGGCGGCCAGTATGGGCTGCTTGGGAAGGTGACTCTTGTAGATAATACCACGTAATAGAGGTATCTACTGAGAGCGTGTCTTTAGGGACTGAACAATTGTCCTTCATTGGAAATTGTTAGCAATATTTATTGCTATTTACGTTTAGGTGTGACGAAGTGTACCTTTTCGTTGTTTTCGTTATATTTTTTCTGGTCTTTGGTTTGTTTTGATTTGTTTGTATTTGTAGGTCTCCCTTATCTATTCTTTAGTTTTATACACCTTTTCGTTTATAACTGTGGTGTCATTGGTTTTGTTCATTTTCGCAGTTATCGTCACATGCTTTGTGATATTTTCCTTAGTTTCGCCGTATTGTTTATTTGACTTCTGCGAACGTTTTCGGTAGTTGTTCTGTATCTTTGTCTTTGTATTTATTATTGTAATACATTGTTGTCATACACAGTCTAGATATATATACTTGGTCATGTATTATTATTAATATGGTACACTCTTCACATAGAGATTATTGATAGAATATTATTATAAAGAATCAAGGTGACCATACAAGGTCTTTAACTAAGACTTGTCTCTCATGGAGATTGGAATAAAGTATAGTGAGTATAAAGTCTAGCATTACAGACTTGTCTCCCATTGAATTGAGATAAGTGTATTATTATTGCAGGTACTAATACATAAGTATCAGACAGAATGTCTACATTGGATTTCTTCATCCAGCAAGGGTTAACTCTTGGTAAGTCTGGTGATATATTGGAAGAATATGCAAATGCTCAATATGCCAAGGCATTGAAATCAGAAGAGAAGAGACAGAAAATAGAAGCTAAGAGTAGAAGATTATAACTTGAAGAGAAAACCTTTCAAAGAGAAGCTGCTGCTGAGGAGAGAAGATTTCAAGTTCAAGCTGCTGCTGATGAGAAAAAACTGCAAGCTGCTGCTGAGGAGAGAAAATTTCAAGCTGATGCTGAGGAGAGAAAACTTCAGGCTGAAAATAGAAGATTGGATAGGGAAGCCGAGGAAAGGAAAGAGAAACAGAAAATGGAACATGAGGAAAGACTCGCAACTTTGGAATTAGAGAAATTGAAAGTGACAAATATGGGTGCTCATCAAGCAAGTTCGGGTACGACAAAAGAGTTTGCTAGTAAGATCAAATTACCTCATTTCAATCCTTTAAAGGACGACATAGCAGATTATTTGGATATATTCCAATTTTTATGTGATACGCATAAGATAAAAAAGGAAAAATATGTCGAACAACTGATGGAATTTTTTACAGGTGAACCAGTGACTACTCTTATGACAATAGAGGAGCATGACAGGACTAATTATGATGTTGTCAGAGCAGCATTACTAAAAAAATATCACCTAAAAGAAGACGATTATCGTCTTAGTTTTAGGACAATGTTGCCAGAAAATGGAGTAGATTTCTCTGATTTTATTACAAAGATACGTCGTACATTTACACGATGGATTAAGTTGTCTCAAACTGAGAAAACATATGAAGGCCTAATGGACTTATTGCTTCGAGACAAAGTTTTGTCATCTGTTAATGATTCTTTCCTTGCATTTCTTTATGAGCGTAAACCTAGAAACTTAAAAGACATGGAGGAATACTGTTGCCAGTATGCCACCGTGCATACCCATGCTACAGTTAGCAATTCTAAAGTGAAAGAAGGGTTGCCAGTTGCTTCGGCAGCACCATATGGCCCTAATTTCAATAAGAAATTTCAGGGTGCTCAACAAAACTGGAATAGGAAAAGTAATAAGAATTATACTCAGAATCAGAGTAATCCAACATATAATGGTTCTTCTTCTAAGAACTGGAGACGAGATGGTAGTTCTCGTAATTTTGGTGGTAATAATTTTAGACACTATCGCAAAGGTTATCACAATAAAAACTATCCGAGCTTCTCTTCTCGGGATAATCATTCTCGACGTCAAGAATATGACGATGGTGGTTACGGAAACCGGGATTCAAACCGGAATGATGATTACAATAGGCAATATGATAAAAATTACAGGGGAAATGATAATCGCGGCAGACCTAGACATAACAAAGGTAAATCAAGTTTGGATCACGGTGAGGACTTTGATAAGTGTCATGATAAGATTCCTCAGGGAAACCGTGCATCGAATTTTCAAACTTCCAATAAATTGATAAAAGAGAACAAGACTATTAGTGCCCATCGTACTCAGCTCAGTCAGTACGATGTACTTATTAAGCATATTGCTACAGGGAAAAATAAAAGCAACTTTACTAAGAGAAATAACCGTGATTGTGGACAGTACCAAACGCGTCCATCACGTAACGGTTCTTCTTCAAAGAACTGGAGGCAATTTAATTGTCCTCAACATTTTGGGTCTAGTAACTATAGGAACTTTGATAAAAGTTACCAACCTTGTGATAGTTTTTCTTGGAAACAACTAAATCCACGTAATAGGAATTTTGATTATAAGGGAAATAACAATCGCAATTATGGTAACTGGAGCTCAAATAAGAGCAATGGTCTCAACAGAGATAATAATTTTGATAGATCTCGTTGTGATGGTAGATCTCAACATGAATCTACTTAGCTCTGGTGTCCTAGATTTCTGATACACTTCCAGACTTATGTCTGTCCTTAATATCATAATATATTGTAACACAATTGTTTCACTTTTTGGATGATGTATAATGACTTTAACAAATTTGGTTATGTCCATCCATGATATATATCCATTAGATATGTTGATAGTATAGCATTGTATTTCATGATATTTGTATATTGCTATAATTATAGTATTTCATAATTTTTGATATGTATCTTGGGGTTGCCAGCAACTTAGATTTCTTTGATGGTACTTCCCGAGTTTGTTTTGCTTAGAGGAAATATTTTCTCTTATGTTGGGAGACGATTTTATTCTCTCCAGACGCTTTATTTGTGCGTCCATTGTACCTGATATTAGGTTCATTCTCTCATTGGCGCATAATTGATGCTTGTGCTATCTTGCTCATGGTTATATATTTTTTTAAATGTGTCATTTTTTTACAGGGGGGGGGGGGGGCAGTAATATGTTGCGGTCATTTTTGACGGAGTTTCAAACGTCAATTTATTTGTCGTAATTTTTTCACCCTGTTCAAAGTTAGGGAACTATGTCTTAACTTTGCGGTGTCAGGTTGATTAGGGGTTATCTCCCCTTTTGGTTCATTCATTGTGTTTGACCAGTATTGAGATGGGGTCAAAGGTACATAGTTCTGGGCCATTGCCCATGCGCAGTTTGGAGCGCGAAGAGTTAGACTTCCGTCAGGTAGAGATGTGAACTGGCTTCTGTGGGACGTGAATGTCCGTTGTATTTTGGGGAAGGAAAATCTTCGAAGTGACTGCGTTGTCAGTTTTCCCGAGTGATTTACTGTACGTCAGGAATGACGACAGTGTTGTTTCTTGTGTTCTGAGGATTCGGTTCAAGGTAACACCGACTTTATCATTATTACGCATTCGGTTGCAGAACTTGTTAAAGGCTTACCTAGCCTGTGAGAACAGCTCACAGTTCCTATAATGCAGAACCTATATTTTGCGCTCGAGGTAGCCATTTAAGACTATTCGTCTTCATTTGATCAGAAGTCCAGTGACGAAGTTATATATGGTGGAAACCGCAGGTTGGCGGTATATTTATACAATCATTATAGCAGGGTTTATGCAACCTGCTTATGAGGAATACACAGCTGACGTCATATTGAGGCCCCGTGTTTCGGCCAATACTCTACAGCATGATAAGATGTAACTGGCGTGATCTGCCAAGTTGAACGACGGCCCTGGTAATAGGATTACATGAGTTAAGGGCTCGTCTTTTGTATGACGGAGTTATTAAGGTATCTGACGCGTTCAGTCAGGGATACCAAAGCGGCATTGTGAACTATACGTTAAAGAACATACCACTATTGACCATGCCCACATATTTGAATGTTTTCCAGCCTTAGAATGCCTGATATGTACCAATCGATTTCAGTTAACATGATGTACATGATCCTGCTTACATTGACTGTTCCTGTGATACTACTGTTAGTCCTGTGATTAAATGTGTGAACTGTTACCAGTAGTTACAACCATCATTGGCTTCCGTATGAGTGTGACTGGGTGAATTGTCTACATATATATGAGCCTAAACGCATTCGCGTCTCTACACCTATGTCTCATATCATCATCATCATCGTACAAGAACCATGTATGCTGTCAGCGTGAGTGACCTAGATCTTCACCGCACCATTACACTGTTCAGGTGACATCAACACGCATACCTGGCCAACTACACATCAACATTAGGGGACCCCACGAAAACACAGTAACACATGCCTTTTTAACGAATTCTTTTTTTCTCATGCCTTCGGACATATCTCGGACTGCCACCGCCTTAGCCTTCACCACATACAAAAAACACGATTTACATGTCACTCTAATTTTCTTAATAACTGTCTTCGGATTAGAGTTATCCCTAAAGGGTTTCTTTCCCACTTCCATCCTTCGACAGGACACTTTCATCCTTCTGCATTGCACCGCTTGCACTTAGTTGAAAAAAAGAGTTCCTTTCAACGCATGAGGTGTGTTATTGCTATGCATAAACGCCTGCTCACTGACTTGGAACTTTTGAAATCCAACCTCACTCATCAACTTCGTCTACTGACTTCTTCATACCGGACAGCCTTGCTTCTTATTCGTACTATTATTCATGATACTAATAAGGAGCTCTACACTCGGCTGAGCTCGCATAAAAAAGAAAAATTGTGTCGCCTCCGCCCTCATGTTCCTTCTGAATCTTCAGCGTCCCCTGTTCCTACTTCTAAACATATAAGGAGGGGAAACCCGAGGCCTGCAAACAGTAAATAAATAAACAAACAACACACAAAGGTAGTTATCAGGCACTCAGTGAGAAATAAAGAAGTAGAAGACCAGACAACAGAAAAACAACAGAAGTGATAGGCTTACCAGGATCGAACCAGGACCTTCCGAACGGCACCCAACCGCCTAGCCACGGTAGCGAATCGCCACTTATCCACTCTGCCAGTTCCGCATTACAAAAATAATGCTTCACTGACAGAGGTCTATCGCGAACACTCCGTAACTTGGATATGTACCATAGGACGACCCAGACTAATTATAGACGCAATCACGTCTGCAGTTCCACTATACAACAGTGTAGGCCAGATTACACATGACAAAGGCCTTAACACTGTGTCCAGCAAATGATAGAAGAATGAGAATAAGTAAAGTATAGACTGTAGGTTTTTTGGTATTTTATGAACACATAAACATATAAGGACGTAAAACCCGAGGCCTGTAAACAGTAAATAAATAAACAAACAACACACAAAGGTAGTTATCAGGCACTCAGTGAGAAATAAAGTTACCTCTGTCAGTGAAGCATTATTTTTGTAATGCGGAGCTGGCAGAGTGGATAAGTGGCGATTCGCTACCGTGGCTAGGCGGTTATGTGCCGTTCGGAAGGTCCTGGTTCGATCCTGGTAAGCTTATCACTTCTGTTGTTTTTCTGTTGTCTGGTCTTCTACTTCTTTTTTTCTCACTGAGTGCCTAATAACTACCTTTGTGTGTTGTTTGTTTATTTAGTTCCTACTTCTACCAAAGTTATTTGCATTCCTCCTGATCTACCACTATCTCCTGATGAATTATCTGTTCTTAGTAAAGGTCTCAAGTTTGTACCTCTTCGCTCGACATTTGATAAATACTCTATGCTCCAAGATGTCTACCGCTTCCATCGTCGAATGCGTCTTCAGTATTACCAAAGGAATGGTAATGATTCTCAGCCAGACGGGGATATCTTTCGTCATTTTAATAAACCTAAGTCAGACTGGACTCCGGCTCCAGGTGCCTCTGCTGCTCTTGATTTATATATTGCCAACACGTTGCATGACATTAATCAACTTTCTCTACCCCGTCTACGTCGATCTAACCTGACTACTTCTGAGTGGCGGTCCTTGTCATCCCTTAAAAAGCGGGATGACATTATCATCAAACCTGCCGATAAAGGTGGTCCGGTGGTAGTTTGGCGAAAGGACTTGTACATTCAAGAAGGAGTCTCACAGCTCGGCAACTCCACCTTTTACTTACCCAGTTCTGGGGATGCCACCGTCCGCCATAATCTTACTGCTCATGCTACTATTCGTGATCTCATCCAAGATAACCTCCTTCCTTCTAGTGCCATGTCTCTCCATATTCTTGATAGTAGTCTGGGTAAACCTTCCTTCTACATGCTTTCTAATGTTCATAAAATTGACAATCTGGGTCGACCTATTGTTTCAGCCTGCTCTTGTCTCACTGTACGTATCTCTGATTTCCTGGATAGTATTTTACAACCATTAGAGGCCAATCTACCTTCCTATCTTAAGGACACCACCCATGCTATCACTACTTTTGATTCCATCCCATTCAGACCTGACCACACTTACCGTCTTTTCCTTCTGGATGTTTGTTCGCTTTATACTTCAATTCCACTCTCTGATGGCCTTAAAGCACTACAATTTTTTCTCGACAGACGCACTGACCTTACTTTTAGCACCGGCTCTCTTCTTCGCCTTGCGGAATTTGTCCTCACTCTTAACTCTTTTGAATTCAATGGTCAGTTCTTTAATCAAATTAGTGGCGTTGCTATGGGCACCAAAATGGGCCCGAGTTATGCCTGCCTCTTCATGGGTCACTTTGAATATTTGATGCTTCAAAGATACGATGGACCATTACCTGAGTTTTACCGTCGCTATATCGACGATGGTATTGGTGTCACAGACATGTCTGAAGCTAACCTCCGTAGATTCATTGACTATGTTGGCAATTTCCATCCTGCAATCAAATTCACTTCTCAGATTTCTACCACTTCAGTTAACTTCCTTGACCTCACTGTCAATATTACTCCTACTGGCCTTACTACCTCTGTCTTTTATAAACCTACTGATGCCCATGGTTTCCTTCTTTATACCTCTTCTCACCCTCCCAGCTGTAAAAATTCCATTCCCTACTCTCAACTTCTACGCTTACGTCGGATATGTCACGATAAAGATGATTTCCGTGAACGAGCTCAAGAAATGCTCGAGTTTTTTCGCCGACGTCACTATCCTGAAAGAGTCTTATCTGATGCCCTTAATCGCATTAGTCCCGTTACTCGTCAGGTTGCACTTACTGCTAAACCTACTACTACATCTGACAGACTCAAACTTGTCTTAACTTTCCACCCTCACTGTTTGGCGGTGAAAAAAATTCTGTTCCGTCATCTGCCTATTCTCCACTCCGATCCTGATACCAGAGAGTTGTTTCGTGATACCCTTTTGTTGGCATATCGTAAGGATAAGAATTTTAGGGATATTCTTGTGCATAGTCGCTTGAGACAAACTAGTCCTTCTCACTTTGGTACTAAACCGTGCCAACGCCGCATATGTAAGACCTGTCCTTTTGTACTCCAAACGCAGTCAGTCTCCTTTCCGAACGGTAAATTTACCATTGGGGAGTCCTTCACGTGCGAATCCAGAAACCTGATTTATGCTATCATCTGCAAGAGGTGTGACATGACCTATATTGGTGAAACTGGCAGACGGTTGGCAGACAGGTTTCATGAGCACTTGCATGAAATCCATCATGGCAAACATTTACCAGTAGCCCTTCACTTCAACAGCCCTGACCATTCAGGTAACTCTGACATTCATGTCACTGCCCTCCGTTCATGTATCGGCAACGACCGAACTCGCTTTTCGTTGGAGAATCGCCTCATTTTTCAATGGGCGTTTTAGCTCCTGCTGGGATGAATGTCTAGCATCATTTTGCATAATTCTGGTGGCTTCTGTCGTTATTTTCCTATCTATCCTCGTTTTGGCTTTGGTTCGTTTCGTTTCCTCAATTTTCTGTTCTTAGCCGTCACTAGCTTCTACATCACTTCCGCATGACGCCTTAGTTTTTCAGCCATTTTGAGTGTTTCCTTCCTCGACTCAGCTAAGTGGTTTTTTACGCATTTTATTAGTGTTGTTCATTCCTGTCTTCGTTTCGTTGATTATTTACTTTTTTGTTTCGACATGTCTTTCTGGTTTCACTAGTTTCTTACATTATTATTGTTATCGTTTCGCTCATCACCGTGATTTCATCTGCTTGTATCGCCCATTTTACGTTTTCCTCATCATCATCATCATAGACCTTTGTAGTACCTATATGTAGTTCTTGTAATTGTCACCTGTTCGTAACTGTGGCTGACGAAGGGTAAAACCCGAAACGTCCCTTGTCTCATGTGTACCGTTTACTTGTAAAACTGATTTCATACCATATTATTTTTTAATTTATATATAAGCTATCAATGGTCTTGCTGAGTTCCTCTAATGTTGGTTCGGCATCCAGCTCCTCCATTGTTGGCAGACATTTGACAGCATCAAGGGCTGCAGGCGTAACAGTATTTTCTCTAGCATAAAGCTCAGAGTAGTGCTCGACCCACCTCTCCATCTGCTTACCATCCATAGGTCAACATTTCTTTTCCTCTTCCGCTCGTTTTTAATGGGAATAATTTGTTTTATATCCATGTAATACTATTATATAATGTAATGTATGTGAGAATGTACCCGCATACCACTGTACTTTAGAGATGTGAATGTTTCCGTTTGTTTAAATGGGTGATGTATATGCAGATATAATTTTTTATTTTTAAACTGCTGAAAGACTTTTTCTGCTACAGAAGTGCGCAAGAAAGTGTTATTATTTTTATTTCAATTTCCGCCAAGAATGTATGGATGTAAGCGAGAATGTGTTTTTGTAATTTTTGTATTGAGGATTGATGACACATTCAAAAATACTACAGATTAGACGTTTTGACCGCATAAGTGAGTGTCAGTATACGTAACTTATTTATTTATTGTTTTGTTTATATTATTTTATTTTTATTATTATTATTTTTCTTCAGTCACTATCTTGTTTACTTTTTTTTAAAAACCTACTCATTTTTTATTATGATTGTAAACTGTAAATGAATGCTGTTATGTTAACTTTATAATGTTGCATGCCTTTAAATTAATGCTTAAAGTAATACGTGGGAATAAAAGGATATAGTATGCAAGATTAATGAGAGTGAAAGGGCAGAATGTTAGACGGGCCTGCGCGCCCAATTCTCAACCCTTCGAAAATAAAGTTCGTTCGTTCGTTCGTTCGTTACCCTTATCAGTTAGCTTCTCTCCGCTGATGGTTTTTAGTGGTGCCGTCTTACTTTTTTGGGGGGCCAAGTGCTTTCTTTATACCGTCATACATTTGTTTAATGTTGCCTGTTTGCGCTGCGATCTGGATGCCCTCACTGAGCTGGAGCTAGTAGTCATTTGCACAGCGTCGAGCAGTTTGTTGAACTTTGCTTCTCGTAGCCTTCCGGATCTGTAGGGTTCTAGCACTCGGTGAACGTTTGTATTCATTCATAGCACTGCGCTTAGCTTCAATGACAGGTGCCATCACATCTGATGAAGCATCAAACCAGTCATTTGACTTTGCCGTTTTCTTACTAAAGGTGGCAAATGCAGTACTTTGAATGGTGTTCCGAAGATGCTCCCAGTTCTCTGTAATAGTATCACCATGCTGAGGGCTGCTGAGCACTTTCTTGAAGGTCGCAGTAAATTGAGCGATCATGACATGGTCTGACATCTTGCTGGTATCAATGCGTGGTTTCCCTTCATGTCTGACACGATAGAGTTTTCTTGGTTGTGCTCTGATTTTGCAGCAAACCAAGGAGTGATCTGTATCACAGTCTGCACTATGGTACGAGCGCGTGGAGAGCACAGACCTGAGAAGTGGCCTTCTGACGAAAATCAGGTCCAGTTGGTGCCAGTGCTTGGATCGTGGGTGTCTCCATGACACCTTATGTTGGGGTTTTGTCTAAAAGTAGGTGTTGGTCACGCAGAGGTCATGGTGGACACAAAGCTCTAAGAGCCGTTGTAAATTTTCTTTCATCTTACCAATTGTGGTGATTTGGGATTATAAAAATATAGTTATAGGGGACTTAGTGTACTGACTGAGATCAGCTGTGAAGGTCTCTGTATCTAATACGTTGGGTGTGTTACAGAGGACCTTACTTGGTACCACATTTAGACCTCAGTCAGACTTATTCTTGAGTTTTATGATGACTTCGTTGAATGTCTAGGGTTATGATAGTGATGAAGTGTAAGTTCACAACAACCAACAGACAGATAAACACCTAAATTAAAATCCACAACACTTTTAACACCATGACACTCACAAACACATAACACTCTAGAAGACTATCTTAAGTAAGTCAATGGTTGAACTTTTATACAATGTATTGAATTTCTTTCAATATTAATCCTGATTCTATTGTAACTGTGAATCAGGAATCACAATTCAAATATATTCACAATATTTATGTACATGAATTTACACACTGGATATGTTTCCAGACATAGAATGTTATGGTACAATAAGTGTGGTGTTGTTGTGTACTATTATGAGGTAATACTGGTAGTAATAGCTAGGTTATTGTTTGTCATCACGACTTCATGTGTTTGTCACTGGTGGAAATAATATTAAAAGGTTCACAGAGTCTTTTTCTTTTTAAAATATCTGTCCCTTTTGGTCTTTTTAATAACGTTCAGTTGGGGGATGGTTATACAAGGTTGAGCGGCTCGTGCTGACAAATTCTTATCTCATATAGCGGCTGCAGGAAAAATGCATCCTCTGCTCGCTTGCTTCTCAGTTTGATAGAAAATACACAATGGCCGATATCTTGGGCAAGGAGTCTGCTGCCAGCTTTCTAGATCAAGCAATGCTCAGACCATGTGCTGCTATATTAACATCAGTACCACGGTCCCTGAAATGAGAAGGTTGTGCCTCCTTCTTCATAACTAATATATATTATTCCACACAGAATTACAGGACTGTAAAAACAAACATAAAGTTCAGCGCAGTAGGCCAACTGCTAGCTTTTCATGTGACAATATACACCAGTATTCCTCTCCCTAATGGTTACAACGCCTCTGCAATTCCAGTTGTAATCACTTCCATATAATAGGATAGGTGTTATGTTACTATATGGCAATCCAATATATATATATGCAGTTATACTCCTCTCGGGCAGGCTTTTAAATGGTGGAGCAATATCTAGGCTTTGCCTCATGTTTGCTACTGAACCACACACATACAGACATAATTTATCATTTCACATTCAATTTTCATATAAAATATATATTAAACATGTCTAGCTTACCACAATTCGTAAGGAAAACACACTAAAGATGACTGGTACAGTTTCAATCTGCGGTAAAGTCCAGGCTGCTATAATATAGTTATATTATAAGAACACAGTCCTGATCTCATCTCCAGAATGTGTAACGATATGGCGTCTTCTACAAAATTTGTTCTGCCAATATCGACAGCATTGACCAATCGTTTTGAATTATTTCAAACTAATACACAGTTGTTGTCTATTCTCTCATTCACTTTTCATCCGTTCCTAGGCATCTACTAGTTATGCAGAGGTCAACCAATCAAATTTATTTTAACTTCAGAGTTCAGCCAATGGCCTCTCTCGTACTATCTTAGACATTCTGTCCTTACTATGTTTTCAATAAAATTCAGGGAGTTCCACCCCGAGCAGATTATGACCAAACCTGACAGTATCCACGTTCTTTATATGCTTTATTCCCAATATTTAAGTATCTAATGGACTATTTAGACAACTAAGTACATATTCTCAGTCCATAACTCTTCAGAAACCCGAATATATGATTAACATGGGGCTAAATGGCTTATTTAAAAATACTGTCTTTTTCGATTTTAATTGTTTATTTTTAAACTACCACTGTCCGCATCTTTTTAACTGTACTGTCAGTATAAAGTCAGGAGCTTAGACGTAAAACAGTGGAATGTTATGTTTCCCAATAAGAGCTAAGATTGAGTCGGGACCTTTTGTTAATCTTTAGTTTTTTCATTCCTGTTTATTTAAAAATCGTCCTCATGCGTTTCGCATGTGATCGGCGTTCACTTTTGAATCGCGAGACGACGTAGTACTATTGCTTCGCTCCGTCTATCCTTTCTCGTCTCTGCTTGGTCCGTCTGTCTTTTTAGGTTAACCTTGTGTGTATAATGACATTAATGTTTAGTATTTGTATCTAGGTCATTATGCAGTTTGCATATCAAGGTCGTCTAAGAAATACAGTACCAGTTTTATTTTTAGAAACGAATGTGAGAAGCGTGTAGGCTTTTACTATCGTACGTGGAAGCGTTACAGTTATGCAGACGAAGTAGAAAAAGGGGATCTCTTGTTCAGCCATTATGGCGTTCTACAACGCAGGCGTACGCTATTGGGAAAGCACTGGTCTTTCACCATTCTTCTTTCTATTGTATTATTTCGTTCTACTTTTCCAGTTTTGTTCTAATTTAGATATGGGTATTAGAATTTCTCACTACACCAATACCAAACCTGCCCAGACATGAAGGCCATGAAACATTATCGGCACCCACTCTAGCGTTAAAGTCACCAAGGAGAACAAGTTTTTCTTGCCTAGGTATGCATTTGATGACTGCTGCTAGATTCTCGTAGAACTCATCTTTAGCTTCTGAGGCAGAGTACAGAGTAAGAGCATACACACTGACAAGGGTGATGGGACCTGTGCTAGTTTGCAGGCGGAACGTTAACAGGCGTTCTGATCCATTCTCGCCTGGTTCAACTATTTTAGTTAGCGATTTTTTTTACCGCAAAACCTACTCCGTGTTCTCTAGTTTTATTAAGATCTTTCCCTTACCAATAAAATGTGTAGTCCTTCTCGCTCACCGTTCCAGATTCCGCCAGGCGCGTTTCCTGAAATGCAACTATATCCACCTGAAGTCGTTTAAGCTCTTCATTAATTATGGCTGTCTTCCTTACATCGTTTACGTCCTGTAGGTTTTCGGATAGTCCAGTCAACATAGTCCGGACGTCCAGGCATCCCAATCTGAGAGTTTGCTTATTTTTATTATTATGATAATTGCTTGGTGCAAAATTTTCTGTCCACAGTTCGGTTTTGACCCTAATCCCCATGCACCCAATGAGGAAAGCAGACAGTGGCGGGACAACACCTTATTGACTGGGGGCTGCCCAGCTTGAAGCGGGCGGTAGCTGTCCAGTGAGATCCTAGAACCTCTCCCACTGTCGGAAATAGCCCCTGGCGCCATGCCCTACGCCAATTGGGCAAAATTATAACAGGTAACTGCTACTTCCCGTGTTTTGCCGACACCTATAGGGTGAAGCTGGAGTGTCCTCTCCAGGGCGCGAGCTTTGGCACAGTTATATGGAGATCAAGCTGTTGCCCATGCAGCATGTTCCCCCTCTCCACATAGCTGGTAGATCCAAAGGAACGGCAGTAGCCGATACAGTTTGGTACCAGCCACGTCGCAGGAGTTGCCAGAATAATGTCGAATCGACATTAGACTGCCTTAGGGACTCCGACTCCGGATTTATCCTCAGGGTTTACTCCCGAAGCCAATTCCATAAATGGATATTCCCGCAAGGCAGCGGTGGTTTGAATTCAGAGTTCCTTCTCTTAGATAAGCTACCAACCAAGGATCACGAGCCCTATCTGCCCTAAGCTGCTGGTTTTAAGGCGCCAGTCGCTCGCCTTTGCCTATTCTCCCGTCAGTGAAAATAATTCCGCCGGGCTCAAATTGAGCCACACGTGAATGCCACCTAGATAATCTAGACAACGCTCTTAAAAGACTCACAAAGTGTAAGGCCTAAGAGCACAAAGCAGTCAATAACATCTTTGACTAAGAATTTTCATTAGACAAGCTGCAGTCAAGCCTCTCAACGCGCAAGCTGAGGAAAGCATCTGGACTAGACCAAGTGACAAATGACATGCTTACTAAATTAGGCGAGAAAGGACAGCACTCATTTCTGAACGTGATAAATAAGTCATGGAGAGACAGCAACAAAACCCAAGTACTAAAACAAGACAAATTTCCAGAAAAGTCAGCAGTTACAGACTCATTTCTCTGACAACCTGCTAGATAGACAGTTACGTAGGTAGGTAGGTAGGAAGATAGGTAGGTAGGTAGGTAAGTTGGTTGGTTGGCAAATAGATAGATAGATAGATAGATAGATAGATAGATAGATAGATAGATAGATAGATAGATAGATAGATAGATAGATAGATAGATAGATAGATAGATAGATAGATAGATAGATAGATAGATAGATAGATAGATAGATAGATAGATAGATAGATAGATAGATAGATAGATAGATAGATAGATAGATAGATAGATAGATAGATAGATAGATAGATAGATAGATGCGCCAACAATCAGGCAACATGGAATTCCAACATTGAGCTGTAGAAAAATATTTGGGAAAATTTAAACTAGAAACATATTACAAGTTATATCGGTGTCAAGCCGATGTTGCGTACTTCTTTATGATTAAGAATGTTGAAAAATGAGGATGTTTCATAAAAACCACTCAGCTAGTTACACACAATAGAAATACTGTCGATCGAAAGTACATTAATCCTATTCTTCCTTTGCATCATCAAAGATCAAGGGATTACTTACTTACTTAAATAAATTAAGGGGCTGCTGTAAAACTGGTGAAGAATATAAGTATTTAAACCAATAAAACGGTATTGAATCAGTTTTATAAATAACGATTCACAAGAAACAAGGGACGTTTCGGGTTTTACCCTTCGTCAGCCACAGTTACAAACAGGTGACAAGGACAAGAATTACATATAGGTACTACAAAAACATACAATGATGAGAAATATACAACAAATGGGCAATACAAGGAAATGAAAAAAGTAAACAACAACAGTGATGAGAGTAAAAAGAACAATAATAATACAAAAAAAATCGTAAAATCTAAAAGACACACCGAAACAAGAAAGTAAATAATCAACGAAACGAAAAAAAAAGAGAATTAACAAAACTTTGGAACAAGTAAAAGTATACTAAGCTCGATCCGAAGATACTGTAAAGGAAAGCCATAGTATTCCGTCACAGAAATCGCAAGGAAGTGACGTATGATGACGACAAAACAAAAGATATAAAAGGATACGAAACGAACCAAAACAAAAACATAAGAAGATAGATCTAAAAGACAACGAATCAAGAATGAAAAAGAGAAAAGCTACCAGAAATTATGCAAAATGATGTTGTATATTTAAGCCATCAGGAGCTAAAACACCCATTTTAAAAGTAAGACGATTCTCCAACGAAAAGCGAGTCTTGTCATTACCGGCACATGAAAGGAGGGCAGTAACATGAATATCGGAATTACCTGAATGGTCAGGCCTATTGAAATGAAGGGCCACCGGTAAATGTTTGCCATGATAGATGTCATTCAAGTGCTCACGAAACCTGTCTGCCAAACGCCTGCCAGTTTCACCAATATCGGTAATGCCACACATCTTGCAGATGATAGCATAAATCAGGTTTCTGGATTCGCACGTGAAAGACTCTCTAATGATACATTTTCTTTTCGGAAAATTACTGTCTGAGTTTGGAGTACAAACGGACAGCTCTTACATATACGGCGTTGGCACGGTTTAGTACCAAAGTATGAAGGGCTAGTATGTCGCAAGCGACTGTGTACAAGAATATCCCTAAAATTCCTATCCCTACGATATGTTACCAAAGGTGTATCACGATACAACTCTTTGGTATCAGGATCAGAGTGGAGAATAGGCAGATGTCGAAAAGAATTCTTTTCACCGCCAGACAGTGATGATGGAAAGTTAGAACCAGTTTGAGTCTGTCAGATTGGACAGAAGGTTTAGTAGTGAGTGCCGTCTGACGAGTGACGCGTGTGATACGATTCTCAACATCTTTTGAGTTTAATGGCCAATTCTTCAACCAAATCAGTGGCGTCGCTATGGGTACTAAGATGGGCTCCAGTTACGCTTGCCTGTTTATGGGCCACTTTGAATATTTGGTCTTTCAAAGTTATGATGGACCAATACCCGAGTTTTACCGCTGCTGTATTGATGATGGTATTGGCATTACAGACATGTCTGAGGTAGACCTCCGTCGATTTGTTGACTATGTTGGTAATTTCAATCCTGCCATCAAATTCACTTCTGAAATCTCTACGACCTCAGTGAACTTCCTTGACATCACTGTGCATATTAGCCCTACTTGTCTTAAAAAGTATGTCTATTATAAGGCTACTGACGCTCATGGTTTCCTTCTTTATACTTCATCGCATCCACTTAGTTGTAAAAATTCCATTCCCTTTTCTCAACTTCTTTCCTTGCGTCGGTTATGTCACGATGACGATGATTTTCCTCAGCGAGCTCTAGAGATGCTCGAGTTTTTTCGCCGACGTCTTTATCAAGAACATGTTTTATCTGATGCTCTTAATCGTATCACACGCGTCACTCGTCAGACTGCACTCACTACTAAACCTTCTGTCCAATCTGACAGACTCAAACTGGTTCTAACTTTCCATCCTCACTGTCTGGCGGTGAAGAGAATTCTGTTTCGACATCTGCCTATTCTCCACTCTGATCCTGATACCAAAGAGTTGTTTCGTGATACACCTTTGGTAGCATATCGTACGGATAGGAATTTTAAGGATATTCTTGTACACAGTCGCTTGCGACATACTAGCCCTTCATACTTTGGTACTAAACCGTGCCAACGCCGGATATGTAAGAGCTGTCTGTTTGTACTCCAAATTCAGACAGTCACTTTTCCGAAAGGAAAATGTATCATTAGAAAGTCTTTCACGTGCGAATCCAGAAACCTGATTTATGCTATCATCTGCAAGAGGTGTGGCATTACCTATATTGGCGAAACTGGCAGGCGTTTGGCAGACAGGTTTCGTGAGCACTTGAATGACATCTATCATGGCAAACATTTACCGGTGGCCATTCATTTCAATAGGCCTGATCATTCAGGTAATTCCGATATTCATGTTACTGCCCTTCTTTCATGTGCCGGTAATGACAAGACTCGCTTTTCGTTGGAGAATCGTCTTATTTTTAAAACGGGTGTTTTAGCTCCTGATGGCTTAAATATACAACATCATTTTGCATAAATTCTGGTAGCTTTTCTCTTTTTCATTCTTGATTCGTTGTCTTTTAGATCTATCTTCTTATGTTTTTGTTTTGGTTCGTTTCGTATCCTTTTATATCTTTTGTTTTGTCGCCATCATACGTCACTTCCTTGCGATTTCTGTGACGGAATACTACTGCTTTCTTTCACAGTATCTTTGGATCGAGCTTAGTATACTTTTACTTGTTCCAAAGTTTTGTTAATTGTCTTTTTTTTCGTTTCGTTGATTATTTACTTTCTTGTTTCGGTATTTCTTTTTGATTTTACGATTTTTTTTATTATTATTGTTTTTTTTTTCTCTCATCACTGTTGTTGTTTACTTTTTTCATCTGCTTGTATCGCACATTTGTTGTATATTTCTCATCATCGTATGTTTTTGTAGTACCTATATGTAATTATTGTCCTTGTCACCTGTTTGTAACTGTGGCTGACGAAGGGTAAAACCCGAAACGTCCCTTGTTTCTTGTGAATCGTTATTTGTAAAACTGATTTAATACCGTTTTATTGGTTTAAATACTTATATTACTTACTTACTTACTTAGTCGTTCCCCTTCTACCGTGAGGTGTAGAGGTTTGGAAGAGAGAGCGCGAGACCATCCTATTGGCTGTCTTCCTCCTGGCCTGGTTCCATTCTAGTCCTCGGTCCTTCAAAGATTGTCTAATGTTGTCCTCCCAGTGTAATCCCGGGAGTACACCTGATAAATTCTGCCCCTCGGGTATCGTTTTACTGTATCTGCGAGTTCTGACTGTTTTTGTATCGTTTGTTTGTTTTGTCCAGTTTCCGTATATTTCTGATTTCGTATTTTCCTTCTCCGGCTCTCTATCCCCGTACAAATAAACTGTAACAAAATCATTAAGAAAATACCATTTACGGCATTCTTTTATTGCACAACTCGTGATTTTAAAAAAAAAATGCGCGTCTTTTAAGTAATGTATTACTCATTAGTCTTAATAATTTATAGTTAGGCCTACTGATTTTCGCATATGTATTTTCTATATGACAAATTTCTTCAGAAACTGCATTGATTTTACCGGCTAGTGACGAGATGAGAACTATAGTAGACGTTTGATAATTCTGGTGGTTTCTTAACCGCTCGATCACTTTTGGGTTTTGTTTGTTTATGCTGTGTGTGTATGTGTGTGTGTGCGTGTGTGTATGTGTGTGTGTGTGAGTGTGAGTGTGTGTGTATGTGTGTGTGTGTGTGTGTGTGTGTGTGTGTGTGTGTGTGTGTGTGTGTGTGTGTGTGTGTGTGTGTGTGTGTGTGTGTGTGTGTGTGTGTGTGTGTGTGTGTGTGTGTGTGTGTGTGTGTGTGTGTGTGTGTGTGTGTGTTACGAAACCGTTATTTTTATCAAGACAAAAAATACTTCAATACCGTATATTACGGACGTATCTTTTGCTTGAGCTTTGGACTGGCAGAGGAGTAAGAGCGTTGGCTTTTTGCGGCTAACGTACAGGTTCGAAAAACGGTGGCTTCACGCTCCAGTCTTACCAGCTGTAAATGGGTACCTGACTCAGCTCTTGAGTTAGGGATGGCAAAGTCAACGAGGAAGGTAACTGGTCACTTCACCTCTCGAAGCTGGACCTGGTATAATGAAGGCTATAACACTTTACTCCCCTACGACAGTATCTGCTGTGGAAATACCTTGATCTTTATTTTCTCTTGATAAAGGAAACAAAACTGTTTATTTGTTAATAAAAAGCTCATATATATTATTTTATGTATGCTATACCCTGCCTTTTGTAAATACAAATATGGCGGATGTTTTGCTTCAAAGCAAAGACGCAGTGTGCAATCGTTGTTCAGATCCCTGGTGGAGATTCTGAAATCACGTGAGCTAGTAAGTGTTAGCCACGCGTCATCACAATCAGGCCATATGGTGATCTGTTTCATTAAGATGGCTATATCTTTTATTAAACGCCTTGTGAGACATTTCTTCAGCTAGAAGAGAGACGTGTCCCGGTTTAAGAGGCAATATTTGAGCCATGGTTTGTTAGGAGCTTAGGAACGTAGTTGTCACCTACGGCTGACTTGAGAAAAAGAAAGACCGCATCACACTTCTCGAGTAACACTGCGAATGGATAAAATGCCTCATATCCAGAAGCCTGCTCACCATTGCAGAACCAGAAACCAGAGACGAAACATTCTACTGAGAAACTATTGCGCCTACAAGGTTTTGTATATTTTGTTGTTAGTTACACATTATTATAATGAAATTCTTCAACATTTGCATCACTAGATTTGGTCACTCAGCAATCATGGTCATTACCGTTTATATTTTAGAGTTGTAATCATTTTTCAGCTATGTTCATTATTCTAATGTCCATACCTATTTAAGTTTGTAAACACAGAGTTGGTGGATACATTATGAATCTTGCTTGCATTGGAAACATCAGACAGAAACTACAAGGACATTCAATTTTTATTCATTCAAAATTTTTTTTATATTTTTATTTCTGACAGATGCGTTCTATAGACATTGCATTGCTTTTGTTGGCTGTCGTTGTCATCTCGACGGAAGCTGCAGATCTCGAAAAACGCAATATTTCTATATTGGGTGAAGCTTTTGGTGCTGTTAATTCTTTGGTGACAATTGGTGTTGGCGTTCTAATTAGTGCAGTTGTGCTATTAGCAGTAGCGGTTAGAGCTATAGCTAATCAGTTAGTTGAATTGGTGTCATACCTTGTTTGCCTGGCAGAAAAACTTTCTAACGGAACTGATAACTTCATTATCGATTTAATAAAGACAGGATTAGGTTTGGCGATATTTGCAATACTTTTTGCTGAAAGTGCAGTACAAACGATCCTGTTACTTATCATCCGCGGTCTCCAGTTGTCGTTGACGACTGTCTCTGGTTTACTACGTGTAATCCTGAAATTGGTCGACTAGTCGATAAAGACAGGTACGTTTTGAGAGTATTTATGAAGCATCTGTTTCACAACTATTATATATTAGTGATAATATCTAAATATTCACGTGTTCTTCGTAATGTGATTATATTGACTCAGAACACAGTATACACACACACACACACACGCACACACACATATTTTATCTAAACAGGAAAGAGTATTCCATTGTTTTCAACAATATTTGCTGTAGTCTATAACATGACAACAAATAGAGAAGGAAAAGTGTGAAACCTACAAAATAAATAAGTACATGTCACATGGTAGAAATATCTGAAACCGTCTTTGAGTGCCATCAATGGTTTGTGTATGATACCGATGTAACGTTTATACAATGTAAATGACATAATAGAACGCTATTGGAAATAATTTTGACCACATCCATTTTCAGAAAATGTACTGCTGAATGAGATGTCACGCTGCAGCTCAAGTTGCCCTATGCGATCAAACCCTGGATTAAAAAATAGTCGAGTTAATGGACATCTCACGAAAGGCAGACGTTATGAAGAAATAAAATGAAGAAAATTTATTTCATGTCTTTCTTAAATTGTAGCTGTTGCTGTTGGTCTCGCATCTCTGTATCTTCCTTACTCTCTCCCTCTCTTTGTTTTGTTTCATGAGTGTGTGTGTGTTTTTTTTTTTTTTTTTTATAAGAGGAGAGGAGAAAGCTGCTTTAACGCGACAGATTTTAGTAACAACATTTAAAAAAGAAATGTGAAATAAACCACACGTAACCTAATATTGGAGGACTACATTAGAAAGAATTATGTATGTCAAATAAACAACAAACAAACAAAGACAAAAAAACTTCGTTTTCTAACGAAATGTTGGAGACTGAATCGGGATATTATTAGATTGTTACATTCTGTATTCCGTGGATATTCAACAATAACAAAGATAGTAGTAAATTACAAATTCCATAATATCTTAGAGAACTGAAAACATACTATAGACATGTCAATGAAATTATAAGGAATGAGATTACGTGTCACTAACTCACGTGACATAGATGATCAAACATGTGTAAAACAAAACGATACTAGTAGAGCTACAAACAATGCCTTGTTGTAAGAGATAGTAGCTCGTTTATTAAAACATTTAACTACGAGCCTGAGAGTAAGGCGTTACTTCATAAATTTGTCGAGCGATGGCCTCTCGTGGCAAAAGTACGGGTTCGAAACTTTGTGGCTTTTCACTCAAATCTACTCAGCTGAAAAAGTGTACCTGACTGTTCTCTTGAGTACAGGAAGACAATGGCAGCGAATAAGGGAACTGATCACCTCCGCGTCTAAGAGCTGGACCTAGTACAATAAAGTCTCCAACACGTCACTTCCCTACGGCAGTATCTGCTTCAGTATTACCTTTAAGGAAAGGAAACATTAATGACCCGTCATCGAAGCATCATTTTTTGGTGATGCCTAGATGGCAGGGAGGATAGTGTCCAGTAAATGATAATAGACTTAGAACAGTAAGAACATGACAGAGGGTAGGTTTGGTATTGTGATGGATAGTGTGATTCGCTTGCATGGCTAGGCGGGGTTGTCTCACGGGAGGTCCTGGGTTTGAGTCCTGGATAAGCCACTCACATCTGTTGTTTTTCTGTTGTCAAGTTTTCTAGTTCTTTATTTCTTACGAGTGCCTGAAAACATACCTTTGTGTTTGTCTAATATTTATTTACAGTATTACCTTTCCTTGTTCTTTTAATAAATTTATCGATATTATTCATCCATATAATTCTTGATGTATTAGTGTTGTCAGACTCTAAATCAGACAGGACTTTATCAGTACAAATGAACATTAACAATCTACATCACGTGTCTTTAATGAGGCCCAGATAAGATCACAGCAGAGGTCATAAAAGACAAGAATAAAAACACAACTTAGTAATATAAAAGTCACATGAAGAGATGGACAGAGCATTCTGAGGAACACCTCAATAGACCAGCTCCACAACAACTTAAGGACATGCAGCTAGCAAAAGAGGAGTTACAAGTTCATTGTATAAAACCAAATCAGGAAGAAATAAATAAAACAGTAGAGCTTGTAATAGATTTAAAACCAACTGGCCCAAGGTGGCATTCCACAGAGGATATTATATTCAAATATTTACCACTTTATGGAGATATTTTACAAATTACTTGGTTAAGTCTGCACGGATAGGAGGAATACTAGTAGAATGGAAGGAAGAGTAGCTGATCAAATTGCTTAAGAACGAAGATTTACAAAACTGCCCAAATTAAATAGGAATAATCTTAACATCGGTGCCTGGGAAATTGTTTAAACATGATCATCCATGAGAGATAATACGAGTCTATAGATAGACCAACTAGCGGGTTAAAAATACAAAATTCCTTTTACAGACTAAATAACCCGTTTATTGATAATTGTAAATGAAATACCTTCAATATATTGGATTGTTGGACTATAAAAAGTCATTTAACAGAGAATCACTTTGAAAAGTGAGGGACATGTCTGCCTATCAAGCCGTCTAACTTTCTTTCTGTCTGTCTTCGTGTGGAAGAGTAAGAAGACAAGTAGACATATAATTACGTTACCAAGATAGACACTTATAACAACTCTTCTTCTTCCTGGGACCTTAGCTGGGTGCTGTTAAAGCAGTCAGTGGCAGTCAGGAATGTTAGTATCTTGTAGAGCAGAAGCAAACTGTGTTCACTTTCCTCGATCAGCGGCCATCCGTCGTGTCATGCCCCTAGTCAGGCACGTGTTTTTTTCTTCAATGTCTCATTTGTTCTTTTAATCTCCTCCACAATCGTCGTCATCTTCAGATGTCTTCTACTGTTATCTTTCATGTTTAAATAAATGTCAAATAAACAAGACATATCAGATGTTACAACGCATGGAAGGAGAACATGAAATTGCAGACAGGCAAAGTTGAGAATAAAAAATATGTAACCGTATGGCCTACTACGTTGCTACAACTATAAGAATTATAGTAAAGTACATAAGAATGCAGGTAATGATAACAGGGTTGAACTTGAAGAAACACCAATACAAGATGTAGAATCGTACACATATCTTGGCAGCAATATAGATAAAACAACCAAAAAGCTACAGACTTTCATAAATGGGTGCTTGCGTAGAATAGAGGGATTAAAATGGTATGACAATGTTACCAACGTGGAACTGATGACAAGAACTAGACAAGTGCCAGTGGAACAAGAGATGAGAAGAAGACGATGGCGATGGATTGGACACACACTGAGGAAACCTGTTGATAGCATTACAAGGCAGTCCTTGTTCTGGAACCCCAGGGCAAGAGAGGCAGAGGTAGACCAAGAAGCACATGGAGAAGAGAGCTGGAAACAGAGGTGAAAATGATGAGGAGAACGTGGAAAGAACTTGAGATGATGGCACGTGACAGGAGGACTTGGCGTATATGTTGAAGGCCTGTGCTCCTTCGAATGAACTTAAGAATGAATAGTTAGTAAAAATAAACACTAGTCAAGAATCAATGACATCATCAATCATGGCACACATGAACCCATGATGTCATCAAATCTGTGTGGCCTCCAAACAAGTTAGGCCGGAAACCATTTAGATTAGAGAGAAGCTAGAACAATGATTGATCATTCTCACCTAGTAACAATAATTTTAGACTAGAGGTTTTGTAGTTAGTTAGGTTAAAGATTATTTTAACAGTCAGCTAGGCCCCAAGACCAATCATAAGAAGGCTTCCGGTCTCTACTCCAATTGGAAATATACTACTCGTCAAAAGTCAAGGGCCACCTATTATTTTCAATACACTTTTATATAAGCGCATAGAATGATTAAATGAAGGAAGTTTTTAGTAAAAATGGGGGCAATATCTTTTTCTGACAGTCCTCTATGCACGTTAAGCATAAAAACAACTCACCGACAACCATAATGATCACGTGCAATTTGGTTTGCTGACCATAAATTCAGATTTTTAATCTGTTTTTTTTTAAACTTCCGTAGAACCAAACAGGTGAAGTAATCGTGCTGATTGACATTCCACGTGCAATGGCGACTTTTTGTAAACAGAGTTCACTCTTAATTTGTTTTACAATCAGCAGATTTAGGGTAGTTTCATCATTTGCAAAAACCATGCCACCGAGAAGAAGTCTTGACACCTTACAAAGAATGAGGGCTATAGCGTGGGTTGAAAATGGTTTATCTGTCCGTGAGGTTGCTAGACGGCTTGCAGTGTTACACTCTACTATCCAAAGAAATTTGGAGAAATTTCAGGCCACAGGAAGTGTGGAGGATCGCCACCGGCCAGGTCGCCCTAGATGCACCAATAGACATGATGCCCGGTACCTCTTGTTGTCAGCCCTGCGCCATCGAACAGTGACTTGTTCCACTCTAAGATGTCAGCTGAGACAAACTGTAAACGTTAATGTCAGTCAAAGCACCATTCGCAGACGTTTACATGAATTTGGACTGGCTGCTCGACGTCCTGCAGTCAGAATTCCTCTTACTCCTGCTCATCGCAGAGCCCGTGTTGCTTGGTGTCGCGAGCACATCCGATGAAAAAGGCAACAATGGAGTCAAGTTCTCTTCACTGTGTCATTCAATGATGGCAGGATTCGAGTTTGGAGACGACCAGGAGAGCGATTTACTGATGACACAATTCGAGAGGTGGATCGTTATGGTAGGGGTTCTGTCATGGCCTGGGGAGGCTTCTACAGACACGGCAGGACCCCACTCTACATCATCCAAGGCAACTTGACCGGCCCAAGATACCAGAACGAAATCTTGAGACCAATTGTTCAGCCTGCTCTGAATGCCATAGGTGGTAATGCCATCCTCCAAGATGATAATGCTCGACCCCATCGAGCTCATGTGGTGAATGAGTTTATTCAGCAACATGGGATCATCAGGATGACGTGGCCAGCTCATTCACCTGACCTTTTTCCGATTGAGCACCTCTGGGATGTCCTTGGTCGAAGATTGTCAACCAATTACCCCCTGCCAATGGATGTTGCACAGCTGACTGCATTTCTGCTTCAGGAATGGCAAGCTGTTCCTCAGGATACTCTTCGGACCCTTGTGGACTCGATGCGTCTACGCTGTCTTGAATGCCTTGCTGGAAACGGTGGTCATACCCGATTTTTAAATGTCTATTTGTCCAATATCTATTGTGTGACTTTTGAAAAGGTGGGTGACACACTTCACAGCTTCATTGCGTTTGAATGTGTGTTTCCATTTCTTTACGTGACATGTCAATTTGGTATTCAATAAATGCCGTTTTGACTGATACCAATTACGTTTATATCAGTTTTGTTTTATGGTTTCAACCAAGGTTTTTCTAAGTGGCCCTTGACTTTTGACGAGTAGTATAATTTAATCCGGCAAGCTATAGCACCGGACTAGTACGAGTATATAGACTGATGCATCATAGCAACCAGTCAGAGCCTGAGACAGTTATCTCAGTTGCAAAACAACATAAGGCGTTCTCTCTTGATGTGTAGAACAACCTGGCACATCCCATATTGAGAACAAAAAGCCTTTGACTCCCACGTTAGGACATGTGTAGAACCGTCGAGACATCCACTATCAACCAGGGCCATCAGTGAACCAGTGCTACGAATTGTAATGTGGTTTTTCTCCACATCAAGTGAGTTCGATCTAGTTTATTGAAAGTTTCAAATCGATGTTTTATTTCGTTAGGTTTTTCCAGAGTCCAGACATGCCACAACACGACATCTGAAAGTGGTAAGCCTTTTGCCATCGAGGCTAAAGCTGGCAGTTTTCCTGTCCTCCCCTCTTTTTTTTTTTTGTTTTTATTTATTTACTTATTTTTAAATACCCCTTCTGGGGCTCAAAGTGAGGTCTGTTGACTTTATTTAGTAGAATGTGTCAAAAGGACGAGAAGCGACCCTAGTTTAGTCCCCACTAGAAATAAGGTTGGAAATACCAGCGTTCGTCAAAGAACAAATAAAGAATATTTCGTATAACTACTTGTACTTCTCAAATATTCTACCCTGTTAGAATTTTCCCTGACTGTTGAACTTCGCTGTTTACAATCAAACTTTCAGGCACGGTTTTGACAACAATAAGCATTTACGGGCACTCCTTATTACCTGGGTTTTTCCTTACTTCTGAAAGCAACATTTCTGGTGTACGACCAGTCTTCCACAGAAGAATTCTAGTAAAGAAAGTCTCCTAGTTATATCCCTTAAAACAAGGGAAGTAATAATAATAGGCACCGTCACAAATGAAGACTGAAAAAAAGTGTGCTTGGTTCTTTCCAGGCTCACAAACACGTGAGGGAACCATGCCTAGACTGAGCATTACAAAGAGAGAACGAGTTAAATCAGTGCTAACCGGCTGGATGTCCAACCGGTAAGCAGCAAGACATTTTAGTAACAACCAGTCTACCATTGTCCAGATGCTGCAGCGTTAAGAATCACCTGAAACACTGCAGGCGAGGAAAAAAAACCTTGCAGAGGCGGAAATAACTCTTTTAATTTTAAGCAACCTTATTGTTACTGTAGAAATTCGTTACAGGCTGTTCTGTTGGTGTATATGTGGAGGTTGTATGGAAGATAGTGCTACTGTCTGGCACAGCTGACAATGTTCACGTCAGCAAGGTCGGGCTTACTGTAGTGGCCGACAGTTGTATAATATATATAAGCGAATGTCATGAGTTCTTTAAATTTGTTTACATCTAATGTTACCCACATAACAGTAACGTTGGGTCAGGAAATAGACCAACTAGTTTCCAACTTATACACAGTTTATTTACGACAGTAACGTTGACATCATGGATAACAGATCACAGCAAATCACAAGGTATTATAGTCAGTAAATCCATAGATAAAGTTGAGTGCATCAACAGCAACTCGTCATACATGGTGATAACAGGAAAAATCCATCAAAAAAGGGTTGCATAAACAGCAACTCATAGTACATTGCATTAGCAAATATCCTCCATTGGAATATGAATCTGATCGCATATAACAGCGATTCATCATTGTCGTAGATTTTTGATAGGAATTTAAGACATAGATTGGTCCCTGCTAAACAGATTAGAACATGTGATAGCTCAGTGAGAGGTAATGTAAATGAAAGAGATTTTTCACGAGTGAGATGGTGGAAACTAGTTAGATTCTGTCCCTGAAATCGAGAAGTTCTCCCTCCTTCAGCCTATCTCTACAACAGAACTTAGTTTGTCAGACAGTCTACTAGAATATATATACTAGTCTATATATCCACTCACCTACACACAAGGGACGACAGTTAGACGCACAGACGTGAAAACTACATCAATGGATTAGGAATCTTTTGGGACAAGCTGACAGACACACGTAATAAAGTTTATGTAAATTTTATTTATCATAAAAAACTTTACAACAACACTATCATTTGAATATCAAATCAAGTACAAATAAACATAAGTTAATGAATTAATTAAAGATTTAGACTCATGTGTGTAATTCTCCCTCCCTCTGTTGAGACACAAGAATCCAGTTAGAAGAAAGTTATTAACCCTCAAAACGTCAAAGATTTATACACTATGGTCTAAAATTTCCCTTTACAGTAAGAACAGAGTTGATACATTAATCTATTCTAAGAGGAAAACAGCATTAGCAAAAAACTTGCATAAAGAAAATAGACAGTGGGTGTATGAATTTATACGATCAAAGAACCACTCATTCCTGCTTTCTTTCATTACATACACCAGTGGCCACTGACATTCGTTCTTACCTACAAACTTGATTTTCACCTTCTGGCGCAAACTTCAGGACATACACATTCAGCATATCCAGTGTTCTTTTGGCGAAGAGAACCCCAGCTCTACAGAAACAAATTAAATCCAATTTTCCGGGGAGCGTTCTCTTTGCGACTATATTTTTCTGGAGTACTGTTTATGTCAATTTAAATCAGTTCAGGTAATATATGTCACAGCGCTCACAGGGACAGAATCTTGAGGTTTCCAGTACTTAGGAAATGTCAGGTCGGCAACTTCTCTCAGTATAAAATTCTTGGTCACACCCCAAATGATAAAACGTCGGAAATGTTAATGTTTGTAATATTTTCGCCACATGGGCTGCATGTAAATGAGATTTTATTTGGAAAGAAATATAATCTAGCTCGATAGGCCCAGTTATAGCATTTAGTCTTAATGTTCTTTAGGTTGGTACACTGTCTCTTTCTGGAGGCAAATCACAAGTGCCAGACATGTTTGCCTTGAAGACCCACGTATTTAAGTACAAAATAATCTTTCTTTGGTTATCCTTAGATATACATTGCATGAAAGCCGCTGGTAAGTTTATAGGGTTTGACCCAAATACTGTATAAAGAGAAAAGATACAAAACTTAACATAATATATTATTACTCACATCCTATTCTTACCCTCGCATAAAATATATTAATCCACTTTGGTTATTTAACTTTAAATTAAACTACAAGCTTAGAACTTGTCTTATCGTTTAAAACTTCCGTGAAATAAATTCTACTCATTTTTAAAAAATCCATCATCATGAATTAGAACTAAATACATATTTTGTCAATACTCATGATGAATCAGTGCATTTAATTAGTTGGTTAAAATATTCTCTGACTGGTTACTAGCAGTTAATTAAATTTTTATTATAGCTTGAAGAGCTTAGCTAGAAATATTTATTTGTTCTGCTATCCACTGTAACACAGTAAAACTTTAGAGAAATAATATAACGGACCTAACTTAGTAAATCACTCTGCACCGAACATAACTAGTACAATATAATTGACGATTTAAAAGCTTAAATCACTCAAACTACTAGTATAGTATTTACCTCAACACCGAGCTACTAAGACTTATCTCCAACGACTACTAAGAAATTCACTTTTACAAGTATTCTAGAATCGAAGCTGGTTGTCTAGAGGAATCTGTGAGGTACCCGATGAATTTTAGTTAGACTACTCTGGTGTATATACATCTGGAATCAAAGGGAAAATTATAACTTGCAGACTCTTGCGAGATGTTTACACCTACGGTGAATCTACGTTCAGATTTTTAAATCAAAGACCTACTCACACTAACGCCGCTAAACCAGAACTCCACGTTCTCGCTAAAATCAGGCATATACGTAATTGACCAGACTGTGTTTAATTACTTTATTACTTGCAGACATGGTTATCGAGCGAAATATAGCGAGCCCAACTTTGATCTGGCAATACGCCGTGTTTAATTTATTCCCTAGAGAACAGTATTACAAGGGAAGTAATAAAAAGTTGTCTACCTTGGTTCCACTATTATCTGCTCTAGTACTAAAATTTTTATTCCCCTTTTAATCGCTGTCTAATCTCTTACGATTTTCTAATCGTTGCCGAAAATTCTCTCGGTAACGTAGCTAATTAAGTCTGCTGGTGATCTTCATCAAACGGATAGCGAACAGCAATAAACTGCACGTGTTAAATTAGAAAAAGGGCAGATATCTGAGTATAGGAATGGTTCAGGTTTAACCTACAGGCGTAAACAAAGATGCTAAGTAAAAGGAAAGTGTAGATAAAGAAGATAGATATATGAAATCTATTATCATAATCTGTCACAATCATACATTGAATTAGCCGAAAATCCATGGCATTTGAATCATATATTACAACTCTTCCCTTAAAAAAACACTCTGGTGACATTAGCGAGACTATCCCGTCTCGAAGCTCTGCCAGATACCTACTGACCTAGATTATAGTTTCTCAGTACAACTCAGTAAAAGTTCGCTCAAGCGCGAACTAACTGCGTGACATGTGAGCCCAGCTCACCCGTATCTCTCCCCAGCTACTAAGAACATTTGAACACTTTCTTTGTGTTTAAAAAAGTCTAACACATACTCAGTAGAGCTATGTTCAAAATAAAGTGTACAAAGCTCCCAAGTAAAAAAATCATCTCATATATTTAAACGTGCTTACTAGCGTGTCTATAAAAAATCAGACCCGTACATAAGAATCCCAAACACTTAACTCCCACTCGATAACATGACTTAACAGATTACACAGACCCCCGGGGAAAAAATGGTATCATCATTTTTTTTGTTGAAAATTACAACGAACAAAAATGTGAAATCGATCAAATTCTAATATCTAAAACAGAGAATCATATTATATGTTAAGTCGTGTATATAAACCAACAATAGAGGGATGGAAGTATGTGTAGGGTATGAAGATGAAGTATGCAAAGAGAATCAAATTCAAACAAAGATGAAGTATGCAAGCATAGACAACTATGAACCAATAAGTGGAAAGTAAAAAGCGGAAATGAAATGAAGAATGACCAGCAGTGAAATATGTGTAGTGAAAGAAAGCAATGATACAACATGGTAACAATTTAAATTAATCAACGGATTGTGTGTAAATAAATACAAGTATGGCAAAACATCATGGAACAAAAAGCAATACATATATAAAACAGAAAAGAAAGCTACAATCTAAATAGAGCATAATAGACAAGAGAAACAAGTTAATCAACTTATTAAGCACTAATAATGAGCTTATTACTGAAATCAGATACGAATACCGCGTATAAATAGTTACTACTGGCGCACAACTAAGTGCTAGGTAATGAAAATAAATAACAATGTCAGAAAAAAAAAACTTTTTCTAAATGTTCATCAACACACTGTTGTGTATGAATAATATGCTAATACCGTGTCACATGAAAGTCAAAGAACACAATGTCCTCAATTAGTTATGTGCAATATCAAAGCTCCAGCGGTCTTGAAAAGTCTTGTGAGCGTGTTGAGACAAAATCCTCCACTGCGGAGTCTGAATTTCGAATGGCTTGAATGGTGAAGTCCAACATATTGATATCTATTGCAGAGTATCGACGCTCGAATTCAGTCAATGGTATGAAGACACGTAGAACAGGTAGTTGAGTACTTGCATAATCATGTAACAAAACAGCTCCGATTCCCATCGAGAAGAAGTTCCTGCGAATAATCAAATGAAAATTCCTGTTTGGTAACGGTAGGATATTATTAGAGAAAAAAGTTAACTTTAACTTTAATCTAACAAATGTTGCCGTGCAAACTTCAGACCACTGTATGATGTTAGTCGAACCTTCCTCCAATAAACGAGAAAGGATAGCAGTGAAAGTAGCACGGATTGAATTGAAATTATCGATAATATAAAGCTATAAAAATTTCCGAGAAAAATAGCAGCCTGCAATGATATACGGACAAGTCGTGAATATACGAATGAAACCAACATCAAAAGGATAATCTAGAAGATAGCAATTAAGAAGAATCCTGTGGGCATCGAGACAATATGTCTGCCATCACATTGTTAGCACCTCGAATTGCTCTTATCGAAAAGTGAAATGGCTGCAAAGAAATGGCATAACGAGTGGATCTTGCGCTCTTCAAATCCTTGTTCTGTATAGCCGTGAGGGCTTTTTGGTCAGTCTCCACTATAAAATGCGCGCCACGAAAGAACCTCTGAAGTTTTAGAATCGCCCAGACCATCCCTAATAACTCCCGGTCTAAGACAGAATAGTTCCGTTCTGCTGCAGTCAACTTTCTTGAAACATACATCACCGGGTGCAAAGTTCCAGAATACTCTTGCATCAATGAGGCCCCGATCCCCATCGAGGAGGCGTCACTGCGAAGAATAAAAGGCTTATCTGCATTGGGTAACCGTAAGATAGGAGCAGATAAAAATAACAATTTAATTTGATCTAAAGTGGTCTGGCACTCCGGGGACCACTGTACTATGTTAGGCGACCCTTTCTTCAATAGACTAGACAGAGGCGCAGTGATAGATGATAGGTGTGATATAAATCGTTCACAGAATTGAATTAGACCTAGAAGACTACGAACCTGTGTTTTAGTCTTAGGAGCAGTGATATTGAGGATCTTCGACGTATTATGGTCCTCAGTCAGCAAGAGAGCACATTCACATCACCACATTCAGAAAAAAACGGATAGACTTAATAAATATAGCCAGCAGGTGGGCTTGAACATCAATCTAAAGAAGACAGAGGTCATGACGCTCAATGTGAGCAACCCTGAGCCCATATCAGTAAGGAATCAGCAACTGGAACAGACAGATGCCTTCACATACCTAGGATGCATAGTAACACCAGACGGCGAAGCAAGCAGAGACATCAACAACAGAATGAACAAAGCAAGAACAGCCTTTTTTAGTCTAAACAACATCTGGAAGTCCTCTCAGTACAGCACAAGCACAAAATTAGGATTATATCAGAGCTGTGTGCTTTCTGTGCTTCTCTATGGCGCGGAGAGCTGGAAAGGTACAAAGAAGGAAATGTCGAAATTGTCCTCTTTTCACACAACATGCCTAAGAAAAATTCTCCGAATCTTTTGACCGAATACCATCACCAACCAAGATCTGCTTACTCGGAGCAAGCAAGAGGACATGCACACCATCATAGCTGGCAGACGCTGGAGCTGGGTTGGCCATGTCCTCAGAAGAGACCCCGATACCATCACAAGAACAGCTATGCTATGGACCCCTGAAGGAAAACGAAAGAGAGGCCGACCAATAACAACTTGGCGGAGGACTGTGGAGGCTGAGATGCAAAGAATGAACCAGAGTTGATGCACTGTACGAAGGATGGCTGCCGACCGAGCAAAGTAGAATCAATTTGTTGTAGCCCTAAAAGACGCCACCAGGCGTAATGGCCACTGACTGCTTTGACGGTCGGCAGCTAAGGATCAAAGAAGAAGAAGAAGTCTGCAAGAGACCATGACCAACACGGTGGCCCAAAAAAGAGATCTCACTGAAACCAACATGGGCTTTAGACGGTTTAGCCGTCAAGTTGTGAGACCGCAGTGTAGACAAAAGTGCACAGCGAACACTAAAGTGATCTTCCCAAGAATTACTAAAGAGACAAATATCATCGAGATACGCAATAACATCAGAACGATGAGAAAGAATACGACGCATCATGCGTACAAAAGTAGCCGGAGCGCTGAGAAGACCAAAAGGCATGAAGTTCCATTGGAACAAACCTCAAGGTTTTGTAAAGGCTCTAACAGGTTTGGCGCGTTCGGTAAGTGGAACTTGCCAATATCCTTTCGATAAGTTAAGTTTTGTGAAGAAAATTGAGTTAGAAAGTTTGATGAGCAAATCCTCTAACAAAGGCAACAAATTTGTCACCACTTCTGTTACTGTAGAAATTCGTTACAGGCTGTTCTGTTGGTGTATGTGTAGGGGTTGTATGGAAGATAGTGCTACTGTCTGGCACAGCTGACAATGTTCACGTCAGCAAGGTCGGGCTTACTGTAGTGGCCGACAGTTGTATAATATATATAAGCGAATGTCATGAGTTCTTTAAATTTGTTTACATCTAATGTCACCCACACAACAGTAACGTTGGATCAGGAAATAGACCAGCTAGCTTCCAACTTATACACAGTTTATTTACGACAGTAACGTTGACATCATGGATAACAGATCACAGAAAATCACAAAGTATCATAGTAAGTAAATCCATAGATAAAGTTGAGTGCATCAACAGCAACTCGTCATACATGGTGATAACTGGAAAAATCCATAAAAAAAGGTTGCATAAACAGCAACTCATAGTACATTGCATTAGCAAATATCCTCCATAGGAATATGAATCTGATCGCATAAACAGCGATTCATCATACATTGAATTGGCCGAAAATCCATGCCATTTGAATCATTTATTAAAAATTTTCCCTTAAAAAAAAAAACACTCTGGTCACACTAGCGAGACTATCCTGTCTCGAAGCTCTGCCAGATACCTACTGACTGAGATTATAGTTTCTCAGTACAACTCAGTAAAAGTTCGCTCAAGCGCGAACTAACTGCTTGACTAACTACCTCCGACGGCTTCCTACATAGGAATACTCTCATTTTATTTCTTCTGCAGCCAAGAGTAATTTTTTGAAGTAAATGTTCACTACCTTTTTAAAACTGAGCATCCGAGGAAGACAAAATAGAAAGATATAGGGGGAAAAGGAATGAATCAGACATTGAAAATAAGTGGAGAGATTGCTGCTAAAAAAACAAACACTAATTTGGAGTGAAGGATCAACAGCCTGAAAGTGATGGTTAAAAATATGAGAGAGATTTGCACTGAAATTATTTTTTTTTTAAATGAACAATTGAAAGAACTAAAAAATAGTTTATATTGCCTGCAGATGTAATGAGAATTTCTAGAACACATTATTACGTACTGAAGAAAATTGCAATAATATGGAATGAATAATTGACAGCCAGAGAAAGATGATTTTAACAAATAGAGACACTCAACTATCAGATTTTATCAGAGTTCAAAGTCAGCACAGCTTCAACGTAAATAAAAGAAAAATATTTTTTGTTTAATCACGAGACTTTAGTTTTGCTACCTGATAATAAAATAACGCAGCTTTTTGTATTTTGTTGTATGTGTTGTGTATCTACCAGTTATCCATCGCGTACTTTTCTAAGCATGTTTACCATTTGATCATTCTAGTTTCTGTACAACAGGACGCAACTAAAATAATACAATGATTATTGAACAGAAATTCGTAATATCCCGTTATGCTTTTCAATAGTAGTAGCCATCTTCAGCCACAACTGACAATGGGAATGCGCCTGTGAGGTGATAGCGCACAGCTGCGTTTTTTTTTCTGGTGTTCCTTCCAGCGTGTTCTTTTCTCTTCTGCATGTTGTATGAGTTTCTTTTCGCCCAATATGATTGGCTCAGAAGGGAGCATCACTACTTGGTGCGATCGGCAGCTTCCTTCACCCAGCTTGCTGGATTTATGTCCAACGCCTTCATTTCTCTCTTGCACAAATCTTAGAACCCCGGCTTTTCCTTTGCTATTTGTTAGTTGTCTATAGAATGAATCTTTGGGTATGTGACCATCTTCCATGAGGCGGACATAGCCAGGCGGCGTAATTTGCGCTGTTTAAGCAGTGTATACATGCTTTGAAGGCCAGCACCTAAGCACACCAACACTTCGTCACTCCACGAAATACTAAGGACATATGGCCTGCTATTGCCTGGTATAGAGCTTAGACTCTGGTCTCAAGAAATGACGTTGCTGGATTCTGAAGCATTTTCTTTCTAACAGCACTGTCCAGGATTGCCTGCCCAACAGTTTCAATAGATCATACACTGAGGCAGCCACAAGCACTCTTGCCCCACCTCAACAGCCATGACCCTTGCAGTGAACCCATTGTGTCTCAGGTCCGCGGCCAGATCATTATACTTGGCCACTTTGATCGAATTTTGCTCGTCCAATCTGGATTAAATTGGCACGGTCAGTTCAATCAATATAAACTGATGCGATGATGAATGATGAAGCACTACATCTGGCCGTCTTCGATATTTTCTGATACTCTCTGGATATGCCCCTAGCCCAGGTATGTCTACTGTCATCTCCGAGTCATTTGCACGGTGAAGAAGAGACGGTAAACTGTTTCCTGATTTACTCGGTTTGGGGTGTGCTGACCTTCCTGCTCTCAGAAAATATGCCTGACTATGCTATTCGCCTTCACCCTTGCCAGGTCTATTATAGCAGTCAGCTCATTTAGCATTTTGTTGTGGCATCATGTGTTTCGCCCTTGCCCTAATGACACCTTGCACGCTGAGAGCACGTGCTCAAGTGTCTGCCTCTCATGGCACAGGGGCACTGATCATAATTCGATATTATCCATCTCACAAGGTTTGTGGCCAATGGCAAGAAGTCATACATTGATCTAATAATGAAGCTGCGCCTAATAGGTGCCATATGCCATATATCATTCCATGTCAAGGACCTCAGCAGGTCTAATTGCCATGTAGTCCATTGGCCTTGTTGGGCCTGCTGCATCGCTCTTTGCAACCTCTTATCATTCAGAGTTCCTCGTATGTCCTGAATTACCATGTCTCTGCAACCCCTGTTTGATGCCTTGGACCACCAGTGGATGTTTCCATGGCAAAATGTCTGTCTATTCGTCTGTGTGTATCCGATTACCTCCCTCAGCTTCAGCGACTCTTTGACAACATAAAAAGCTTCTTCCACTTTCCATTTCCTTCCCATTTTCAGTGTGGGCAGTATGGACTTAACCCCGTCATCTGCTGACTCCCGCAGTATCATTGTGAGCTTTGCCGTTCCTAATTTGTACTCTCAACTGACTTGAAAGGAAGCATAAGCTTTGACTCTTTGCTGTACAGTGCTACGTTTGACAGACCTGGTGGTGCCCATAGCCATTTCCTCATGACCTTGTTGACCATTTCCACCGTACTGGTGCTTATTTCATATACAAGCAGTGGCCACAGCAATTTAGGTATCAACATGAACTGGAGGCACCACAGTTTGAGCTTTCCTATGAGTCTGCTTTGGTCTATGATCTGTAGTCCTCTGCCTACCATTTCTGTTGTCTGTTGAGCTGCCTTCGAGATTTTTAATGAGGCATCGTACACCCCGCGAAGACTTTTAACAGGTTTCTCAATGACAGTAGGGATTCTTTGGTTGGAAACCATGAATGTGACCTCAGCTATCTTCCCTTTCCTTACTGATATTCTTCTCGACTTCTTGGGTTTGAAGCTCATTCTGCACCAGCCGACTAGTTCATCCAGGCGTGCTAACATTCTCCGGGCCTGATGTTCATCTGATGTCAGAATTGTTATGTCATCCATGAATGCTTTGAGCGGTGGCATGTGACACATTCCACTGAGCTTTGGACCTATCACAACTCCTTCAACCGCTATGAGGATTACCTGCATAGACAACACAAATAGTATCGGAGAGATGGTACATCCCAACGCAATTCCAACTTATAGGTCAATCCACTTCGTTGTATACTCTCTGGTTGAAAATGTGACAGAGAACCCTGCAAAATACAGCTTCAGCATTGCTGCAATTTCTTGTGGAATATCATACATTTCCAAGGCTTGCCACAACATCTGGTGTGGAACCGATCCATAAGCACTTCCTAGATCCAACCAGATTACATGGATATTTGTTCTGTCAGACTTTGCCTTTTGAATTGCTTCCCAGATCATTTTGGCATGCTCTAGACACCCTGGTGTACCTGGGATACATCCTTTCTGGATGGTAGTGGCAATGTAACCATTTTCCAGAAAGTATGTCGTGAGCCTTTTAGTCATCACTGAGAAGAATGTCTTGTGTAAAGGTCAAAGGGGAGTGATACGTACTATACTGATTATACAGTGTGAATTCAGGGTTGTAGCACTTGTCGGCTTGTTTAATTGTGAAGTGTTTAAAACATTTATATGTTAAAAAAGAAAACAGAGTGTACAGAAAGCGTGTGAGCGTTGGTCGTGTAGTTATTCTGTACTGGTTTCGGCCGGCTGTGAATAGCTCACGGGGAGTCCGTGAACAGCCGAGTCCGGTGTCTGTTTGTGCGGGAGATGGGTCATCCCGTGGCAGTCTAAGTTTGGGCGGGTGACTGGAGAGTCAGCCCTGTATCTTGTGTGTGTTCCCAAGGGTAGTGTAAGGGAACGATATTTGGCCATTTTTCGAGGTGTACTAGTACTTGCCTATTTAAGTGTGTTTATCTGCAGATAAGATGTGATAAATCTGCAGATAAGATGAGATAAGATGAGATAAGATGAGATAAGGTGTACTTTATGTTAAGGACATGTTCTGAGGCCTTGGTGTCTACAGGCCGATGTTTTGGGATCATATTTACCTCCCTGATAGATTTCTATTGTGCAGGAACGGCGCTAGGAGATAGTAAGGCCATTGTTCCTTATGGAGGGAGAGTTTTCTGGAGATTATAAGGCCAGGAGTTGTGTAGGCCAGATTACTTATAGACTACAGAGAGGACAGTCTTTTGAGTATATATATAGATTTAAGGATCCATGAACAGATATCAGTTATTGAAGAGATTATAAGGCCAGGTGTTGTGTAGGCCAGATTATTTATAGACTACAGAGAGGACAGTCTTTTGAGTATATATAGATTTAAGCCTGGGTGGCGTTTTGTAACTGCAGTATCAGCAGTCGTTCCGGTGGAACATTAGAACTGCTAGTATATATAGATTCAAGCCTGTATGGCGTTTTGTTAACTGCAGGGGTATGCAGTCGTTGAGGGAGTCCTATAGATGTACGCCTGTGTGGCGGGTTTTTGTAACTGCAGTGTCAGCAGTCGTTCTGGTGAATTTACTGATGTAACATTAGAACTGCGATGTAAACAGGGTTTACATCATACTGAACAGCTGTAACATTCTGCGCAATTGATTATTATTGATTTTTGTGTATCCTGTTGTACCTGTGTAGTGTATCGTATCGGATTGATGTTGCTGTGTAAATAAATGATGTGCTGTCAATTGGAAATGAACACTAGTCTGATTCGTTGATCTATGCTTGACTCACTACAGACTTTATACACAGGGACAATACAGAGCTAACCTATTTATCATCTGCTCTGTGTGGGCGCATGTACTACAACAGTCTAATCACTGCAACAGAGATATACTCTTATCTACCGTACATTATCAACTAAGATTGCAGTCTTTATCAGAGAGATACTTTACCAAATATACATCAACATCAATTATCAAATAGACCACGGTGATAGACTTTATCAATTCACCACCATTTGTCTGTATACATCTACAGTCTTTATCAGTGGTGGGCCAACCTTTCGCGTTATAAGAGCATCAGACTTTATCAGTATCATGGTAAGGTTATAAGAGCAATGAATAGCCCTATGTGGGCGTGACTTGGATTTATAACGCCTTTTCTTACTTCTACATTGTTGAGAAACAAAGGCGAATCTTCTACAGTTTTTGTGTTGATCGTGACCTGTAATCGGCAACGCCTCTACAATACACAGACAGTTGTGTGTCACTCATGACCTTTAATCGGTGACACGGTGAAGCGTCTTGTGTTTACATGCCTCCATATGACATTTTCGCAACGTTTCCAGTTCTACGTTTCGGAGTGAAATTTTCAAGTAAACTTTGACATGGTTATGGCGACCTGTCCTGATTCATCATCATCAGCGATATCTGCATTATGAGAATTGCAGTATGTTCCAGTTTTATATGCAAGTTCGAAATATCAAGTAGCTCTTTCCAACAAGAGTGACAGACAGTGTACCTTCGCGACGACAGAGGGAACAAGTGGGTAACTTGCGCTGTTTCCAGTTTCCTGTGCTGTGTACGATCACATAGCATACTGTTTCCAGTTTCCAGTTTCCTATGCTGTGTATGACAACATAGCATGCTGTGTCAAGGTGGAGTGAGAGTTGACATGGGACTCTGCTTATGTTGTGTCATCTTTGATGTTGATGCCCATCGATTGTAACAAGAAAAGAAGGACGTTTTTGCTATTTGCAAGATAAGTTATGTTCGTTGTTGTGGAAACTGTGTTTATGTATGTATGCTATCAAGTCTTCTCATATTGCTCATTATGAATTATATTAACTGGTTAATATAGGATTCAGTGCATAATTGATTGATTGCTATGTAACATAAACTTATTAGAATTATAAGTGATCTAAAAATATAGTACATTCAACGATTGAATCACCATGGATTGTGACATTAATCCAGGCGATATGAGGCCTATGTTGAGGTTTGCATTAGTAGATGGTAGGGATAATGAACGATTGAGAGGCTCACGACTTGAAGCATGGGTGTTGGACGATTTTTTGATGAATGCGTCTAGATCCTTAGAGTTGTTTGCTGAAGATAATTTTCGGTTTGATCATAATTTGATAATGGCTAAAGATTTGGTGGAGTTGATAGAGGACCTTCGTGTGTTTGTGTATCAGTATAGGAAGGTTGAACACAGACAGATTGTGCAAGGTATATCTAAAATAATCCACAACGGTGTTTCTGACGTGCAAAAAAGGGAATTGAAGAATGAGAAACAAACAAGAGTAAACAAACAGAGTTCTCTACAGGAAAGAGATAAGTTTTTACAGGATAGTGCTGAAAAGAATAAACTTCAAGAAACAGTGTCTAGGCTCACAAGTGAGTTACAGAAATCAAACTTGGAGCTTGCTAGTGTGAAAGCAGCATTAGACTCTGAATGCAGTAAAGTTAAAAACTTACAAGTTCAGATAAGAACTAAAGATGGCGAGATTAGTAAACTCAAGCAGGAGATTGAAAATAAGAGAGAAATGTATGAGAGGTTAAAGATTGATAGCAATGTAAGTGAGAAGAAGTATATAGATATGCTCCATGATGTGTTGAATGATAATGATATTCTCAGTAGCCAACTGAAGGAAAAGAATAACGTATCTTCCGAGAAGATTAATGAGTTGAGAGCACAAGCTGCTAAAGTTGGGCTTCAGGCTCAGGTGGCCCTTCTTCAGCCACAGGTAGAAGACGTGCAAAAGAAGAGATTAATGAAATTGGAACCACAGAGGAGAACAAATAGAGAAAATGATGATAAGGAGATATTAGAAGAGTTAACGAGGTACAAAAGGAAAATGACTGATATTGAGAAATTACTCATGGAGGAGAAGAGTAAGGTTTTAACATCTAATAACTTAATTAAGAAACAAACTGAAGACATCTCACTTAGAAATGCTGAGATTAGTGATCTGAGAAATAGAGTTTATGGTTTGGTAGATGTTATTTTAGGTATTAAGGGTTTGTCTACTGTCAATGTTGACAAAGGTAAACAGAATGTTTATCACCAAATAAAACAAGCAAGAGGCCAGCCCTTTACACAAGCTGAGACGAAAGTCGAACATGATGGACGGAGATCACTACGTGGCAAATACAATTTCCCACGTACTACTTCTGGTAACATTACTGACTCGTGGCGTCAGGCCAGCAAAGATAATTCTGCTATAACAGTCAGTTCTATAGATTGCAAAAAAAATGGAGATAAATTTCAAGGCAGATCTAAAAAGACCAACCATTATTTTAATGATGGAAATACTGATAAACAGATAATAAGGGACAAAGCTATTAGTAAGACTTGTACCCAAAATAAAACTCAACATGTTGATAACCATAAGAATTTTGTTATCACTGGTACTGATCAATTTAGTAAGCATATTGTCACAAAGGAGAATAGAAACAGTTTTGGTGAAAGAAATAACTACATTAAAGGTTATCAGCCTTATAATGATGGTTCTAGAACACAACAAAATCCATCGGTTAGATATTTTTATAGAAGTAGAAATACTAATCATAGTAATGTTGCACAACAAAAGAACAAACTTGGTTATAGACAAGGTAACAGTAAGGGTATTGTTTCAAATACTACTGCTTGTTATGCATTTTGAGTTCTAGAGAATATCTCGTTGTGTTTGAGTAGGATTTTATTTCAGCCTACTGTTGTGGTGACCTTCATTTCTGTAAGGATGTCTTATCCTTCTGTGTTATCTGCTGTGTGACGAGGAAATGATGGCATCATATAGAAACCAGACGTTTTCACTGCCACACGTTTGGGTAAATGTAAGACTAACTTTCCGTTTTACTTCAATAAATCTCACAAGTTGATTGAAATAGACATTTTCATTTATATTTTCCCACAGTATTCGGATTGTTAAGAATCTTCGCACCGAAGTTATTTTTTACTGTGAGAGGAATGTGGGTCAACCTGTGACCAGATGTCTAGTCAAGCGCAACCCAGCCAGCCTGTTGACCCGTGTTGTATGACGTTACCCCGTGCGGTTTACAGAATGTTATCGAGGACCGCGGATTTGTGACCTATTTATTTTTTTTTGTTTGTTTAGGAGTTAGTTTAAGATTGCTATAGTGTTGTTTACACTTAATTTATTTTTTGGTTAATGAATTACTGTATTGTATAGTAACTTACATTACATAATGTCTTAGGTATTGTGTATGTTCATATGTATGCACTGTTGTGACTCTGTCATTATTTACATGATTGTTTTGTTGATAAACATTGCATGTGTTATGATTGCAATGAAATTATGACATATCACTTTGTAGTGACTTATCTTTAATTTTTGTAATGAGATTGTGGATTTGTGATTTTTTCATACGCTAGTCGGAAGACTATTCCACTTAGACCATATTATGTATGACCATAGGTGCTACGTTGTGAAGTTGAAGCAATGATAGTTAATTCATCAAACATTGATATGTTTTGCAGCGTTGATTCTTAGGAAAATTTTGGATTTGATGAGATTGCCAGCCCTATGTACAAACTCATTAGCGTCGAATATGCGTTAGTTGTTTCAGAGAGTCTTGTTATTCAATAAATTTTTTTTTTCTTATATTCTGGTGCTATGTCTAATTAATATTACCATATACAGAGGTTATATGCAGTAACTATTGTGTTGTGAAATGTAATTTTGAAACTAAACTTGTATGTGTTAGTTATGATTTTGTATTTGTATTTGTAAACATATTTTGAAACATTGGTTTCTGATATTTTTTTTGCCATGTGTTTTTTTTTTATGCTGAGTTCTGTTTAAACTAGTATGTGTTTATTATGAGTCTACTTAAGTATTGGAATTCTTTTTTGTTAGATGTCATTCATTTGGTTAAAGATGATTTTATTTTGGTATATTAGTTATAGATTTAATCTAGAAAAAATTAAAATACTATTTTTATTTAACTTAGCTTAAAAGAAACTTTTTTGTACTGTAATTTTTTTTGGGAAATGTATTTTTCTTTGACATTGTTATATTTTTTCTGCGCCAAAGCGCTTAATTAGGTGTAATAATATATGTTGATATTCCATTTAAAATAGTAATTTTTGTTTTGTTTTGAGATTGTGATAATTTTATATATCGCACTTTTTTGTGTGATGTCTGTGATAAATCATTTTAGTTATGTATAAGTTTTGTAATTTAGCTAAAATTATTTATTATGCGTTAGTTACTTGGATTGTTATTGGGATGTATTGTTGTCGTTTTTCTATGCATTCATCTTTTGAATTCCCTTCTTCCTTTTCGAATGATTCTTCGTTTCACTACATTTCTTTGGAAGCGGTCTATACTTTGGTTATGCTTCCATGTTTCATCTGGATGTTACTTGATACTAGTTGTATACGTTCACTTCTTACACTTCTTATACTTCCATACTTTGTATTCTTACGTATTGGAATATGGATTAGTATATGTAATTATTAGTGACAGTTCTATGTATTTCATGCAAGGAATTGATTAGCTTAATTGTTACTATTAGGTATTATGGATCTTTTTTTCCTATTTCGATTTCTTTGTTGATTTTCTGTGCTGATCATGCTTCTTTTGTTTGATCTTGACTTTATTTTCTATTTATTGTGTCATGTTTGGTCTACAATAATAATACTTAACTTTGTTTGTAAATGATTATTTCGGTGTATTTGGCAGATTATTATGGGTAATTTGTTTATTGTACACTTGCTTTATTATTTGGCGATGTATTATTTTGACCTTATCATAAAACTATTGTTGTAAGCATATATTAGAGCTTAGCTTACCACTCATTTGTCGGTGATGTAGTTTTTTCAAAAAAATGATAAATCATTTTTTTCTCCGGACCGGGTGGTAACTGTAAAGGTCAAAGGGGAATGATACGTACTATACTGATTATACAGTGTGAATTCAGGGTTGTAGCACTTGTCGGCTTGTTTAATTGTGAGTTGTTTAAAACATTTATATGTTAAAAAAGAAAACAGAGTGTACAGAAAGCGTATGAGCGTTGGTCGTGTAGTTATTCTGTACTGGTTTCGGCCGGCTGTGAATAGCTCACGGGGAGTCCGTGAACAGCCGAGTCCGGTGTCTGTTTGTGCGGGAGATGTGTCATCCTGTGGCAGTCTAAGTTTGGGCGGGTGACTGGAGAGTCAGCCCAGTATCTTGTGTGTGTTCCCAAGGGTAGTGTAAGGGAACGATATTTGGCCATTTTTCGAGGTGTACTAGTACTTGCCTATTTAAGTGTGTTTATCTGCAGATAAGATGTGATAAATCTGCAGATAAGATGAGATAAGAGAAGATAAGGTGTACTTTATGTTAAGGACATGTTCTGAGGCCTTGGTGTATACAGGCCGATGTTTTGGGATCATATTTACCTCCCTGATAGATTTCTATTGTGCAGGAACGGCGCTAGGAGATAGTTAGGCCATTGTTCCTTATGAAGGGAGAGTTATCGAAAAGATTATAAGGCCAGTAGTTGTGTAGGCCAGATTATTTATAGACTACAAGAGTCTAATCACTGCAACAGAGATATACTCTTATCTACCATACATTAAAACATCAAGATTACAGTCTTTATCAGAGATTATAGATCTTTATCAGTGGCATATAAGGCTGACAGAGATCAGTGGCCATCTATGTTATCGACGCTGCTAGTTGATCCTGCGATAGAGACTTTCTATAGCCTCCCTTTGGAGGAAAGGGCCGATTACGACAAATTAAAGGAAAGGTTGCTCCGGAAGTTCCGTCTGACTGCTGACTGCTACCGGACGCGTTTTAAAAACGCGATGCCAAGCGCAGACGGGGACTTTGAGGACTTTATCTCAAAGATAAAGCTTCCGCTGAATAGATGGATCGAAATGGAGGGTATAACGAAGGACTATTGTGGCTTGCTAGACTTAGTGCTGCGAGACAAGGTGATGTCCCCGTGTTCTAGTGAGTTGGTGGCGTTTTTTTAAGAACGCCAACCAAAGGACATCGATTCCATGGCCCAATTGGGACACCATTATGTCCTCGCCCATCCGGGCAAACCTATTCAGAAGTCGAGTCTGTCAGAAAACTTAGTTGCAAGTGTCGGCAAAGTTCAGCACCATCCTTGACAAAATCAATTAGACAGGGGCCAAGAGCAGAAGTATGAGAAGCCTTCCAGCCCCTATCAGCCGCGTAGAGGTAGCTATGGGAATTTTCGATCTCATAGGAATGGTCGGCCAAGTTGGCAGAACCGACAGTTTAGAAGTAGTAGTGAAGGAGAGGAGCGCCAAGCGCGTAAACAAGTACGTTTTGAGGATTCTCGGGACGAAGACCGGTTTTGGTATAAAACCAAACTTTTGAAGCAGAGGAATGGTTCCTCAGAGAGTCGATCTTCTGACTCTGATGCGGGGTCTTCGTCATCGAAAAGCTCCAACAAAAGTGCACGCGATGAGAAGAAGAAAGAGCGCAGGTGTACCAATTTTGATGGCAGGGGTCATTGTGCCGACACATGCACTACCCCGATCGAACATGCGAATTCCGCGGTGTTGTTAGACACAATCAATAGTGAGGACTGTGCGGGAGGTCGCCCTCTGTTCCACGCGAATGAGAGGGTAGTTCTTCAATGCGGGCATGCGGCACCATGTCTGTCAGCAGTCCATGAGACTGGCAAGGTGATTCTCCATGAAAGCAAGGTGGAGAATAAACCAGTCCGGGTGTTGAGGGACACCGGTTGCACCACAACTGAGGTGCGTCGATCGTGTATCGACGACTCCTGCCTTACAGGCAAAACGGTAAAGTGCACCACGTTCGGTGGAAAAGTGGAGTCTTACCCCCAGGAGAGTAATAAGGTGGATACTCCGTTACTTTCGGGTAGAGTGAACGCGTTCGTCCTTGAGGATCCGATTGCCGATTTAATCGTCGGCAATGTACAGGGAGTGCACAAGGCCATGGGTGACACGAGTAAGAGCAGTAAGAACTTATACGAGGGTTCGAAAGCTAGTGATCGCACAGTTTGGGTGCGTTACGTTCCCCTGAGTGCTAGTTGGCTCACACTCAGAAGGGTGATTGATGAGGTCGCGCCGGTTAGATTTGTAGAGGTACTGTTGTTGCGCGACAATACCAAAATGGCACGGGCGACTTTTGTGAATAGTTGGGGTGCACGTAAGGCAGTTAGGCAGAAGCATATGTCCTTGCTTTGGAACCATCTGCTAATAGTTCAGCAATAGCTAGGGTTAGATTTCGGGTTCGTGTTTGGTAAGGTGTTTCGGTTGACGTGAACCGAACCTGAGTTGCTCTGACCAATGCCCCCAGTTCGATATTGATATTAATATGTGTATTTTGTAGACTTGTACAGGTTATGTAATGCTTTACAATACATCTTCTTCTTCTTTAATCCATAACCACCAACCGTCAAAGCAGTCAGCGGCCATCACGCCTGGTGGCGTCTTGTAGGGCAACAACAAATTGATTCCACTTTGCTCGGTCGGCGGCCATCCTTCGTACAGTGCCCCAACTGTGGTTCATTCTTTGCATTTCACCTTCCACAGTTCTCCGCCAAGTTGTTTTTGGTCGGCATCTCTTTCGCTTTCCCTCGGGGGTCCATAGCATAACTGTTATTGTGATGGTATCAGGGTCCCTTCTGAGGACGTGGCCAACCCAACTCCAGCCTCTGCCAGCTATGATGGTGTGCATGTCCTCCTGGTTACTCCGAATAAGTAGTTCTTGGTTGCTGATGGTTAAAATACATAGTTATGCTGTATTATGCTATGTCGCACACTGTAGGCAGGCATACTGTAGGCAGGTACACTGTAGGCAGGAGCACAGTAGGGAGGCCTGGCGTGCATTTACCAAAGACCTATGGAATCTGATGGTCTTGTAATATTTAAGGGTCATTTTGATACTTTACTATGCCTTGTCGTATGGTTTAGGTGTCACTATGCCATAAAGGCAATATGGATGAAAGTTATATTCAATGTATGTATAAGTCATGGTATTATATATGTATATTTACAGTATGTAGCCAGGTTGTTTATGCTGTGAGATTATGCCTTATTATTGATACCTTGATATGAATAATTGATTTGTAACACATATTGTATTTCATAGTCCAGGTCTGGACAGTCTTTGTTATTTTTCACGACTGCCAGTACCTGGGATGATTCGTACATTCTCAAATTGTATTTGGTGCATGGTGTGAGATGGCATGAACGACAATAGTATGGGACAACTTTGGCATTCTCCAGGTTGATGAGGAGGTGCCGTTTCGGCATTTTGTTTGTTCATATTCCGAAGGGGGTTGGGCGTGACTCCTCCGGTGGAAGAAAACTTCGTTTTCTTTCTTAAGGGGAAAGGAAGGGGGGGGGGATGGGGGGGGGGGGGGGGATGTCACAGGATAGACATTCGCCGAAATATTAAGTTGGTCACGTTGGAGAGTGACAACGCTGTTAGAATAAAAAAACCGGTTTGGTCAGTTGAGCCAGAACGGAAGAGAATATAAAACTTTTGGCGCAAAGCATTAGACGTGTTGCCTGCCGTCCTGAGAGGACGTGGTCCCTTTGTCAGCGGTTTTTGCTGGGATTATTTGAATGCAATTGTGGTTTACATTTCTTGCCGGTATTCTTGTGACCAGGATTATTTTGTATATCGCTAGAACGGTGGTGTAATTTCTAGTGGTTTTTTCCTGTAGATCATTTACGTTAAGGGGAGGTTTCCCTACAGTGAAAACTAACTTTTGTTCTAATAACATTTTCAAACTTTTTATGTGCTCAATAGACACAGTGTATGTCCATGAACCAAATTCTACAGTTTATTTTGTTAAAAAACATGTGGTTACCATGGTAACCAAAAAAAAAATCCGCCATATTGGATTTTCACCACTTTTCGAGAGCTAAAAACTTATGTTTCCCATTGACCAAACTTTACCAAATTGCACACACATGTTGTGACTGACAATTAAAACAATTTATCAGGGGCTTTTTTTGATAAGTTAAAAATTCTATTTTTAATGATTTTTAAAAAAAAATACACTATATTTGCATGAAAAACAATGAAAAAAAAAAATTTAAAAAATATATCAAAGCAAATTACCAAAATATCAAAAATAGCCCCTGTCATTTTAAAGGTATATATGTGTCCTACATGCATGCCAAATTTCAGACTGATCTATTAGATAGTTTGTAAAAAATAACATGTTTTGTTAATAAAATGTTAGTTTTGAGAAAAATGCATTTTAGTCACCGAATGACTTGTCTTGTCCAATATACTCCATTCTGGGGGGCTGAATGTGTTTAAAATTGTCCAGCACTATATGCTGCACCTCCTTCAGCTTCCTGCAGCTGCTCCTCTTGCCTTTATCTTGCCTAATTTTTCTTCTTTCCTTCTACATGGTAACCAAAAAAAAAAAAACAACCGCCATATTGGGTTTTACACCAATTTTCAAGAGCAAAAATCTTATGTTTACCATTGACCAAACTTTATCAAATTGCATACACATGTTGTGACTGACAATTAAAACAATTTGTCTAGGGCTTTTTTTGATAAGATAAAAATTCTATTTTTAATGACTTTTTTTTAAAAAATACACTATATTTGTATGAAAAACAATGAAAAAAATATATTTAAAAAAATATATCAAAGCAAATTACCAAAATATCAAACAAAGCCCCTGTCAATTTAAAGGTATATATGTGTCCTATATGCATGCCAAATTTCAGACTGATCTATTGGATAGTTTGTAAAAAAAAACATTTTTTGTTAATAAAATGTTAGTTTTGAGAAAAATGCATTTTAGTCATCGAGTGACTTGTCTTGTCCAATATACTCTATTCTGGGGGGCTGAATGTGTTTAAAATTGTCCAGCACTATATGCTAAACCTCCTTCAGCTTCCTGCAGCTTCTCCTCTCGCCTTTGTCTTGCCTAATTTTTCTTCTTTCCTTCTACCCTGGTAACCAAAAAAAAAAAAAACAACCGCTATATTGGGTTTTTCACCAATTTTCAAGAACAAAAATCTTGTTTCCCATTGACCAAACTTTATCAAATTGCACCCACATGTTGTGACTGAAAATTAAAACAATTTTACTCATGATTATTTTAATAAGTTTAAAATTCTATTTTTAATGATTTAAAAAAAAAAACTATATTTGTATGAAAAAATATTTTTTTTAATATTTTTTTTTTAATTTATAAAAGAAAATTACCAAAATATCAAAAATGCAGATGTGTTACTTTAAAGATATAGATGTGTACTACTCATGATTATTTTTATAAGTTTTAAATTATATTTTTAATGATTTAAAAAAAAAAAACTATATTTGTGTGAAAAAATATTTTTTTAAATATTTTTAAAAAATTTATAAAAGAAAATTACCAAAATATCAAAAATGCAGATGTGTTTTTTTTAAAGATATAGATGTGTACTACATGCATGCCAAATTTGAGACTCCTCTGTTTGATAGTTTTAGTGAGAAATCGTGCATTTTCGGCCCAAATTTGAAAATCATAGCATGGGGGTGGTGCCGACAATATGCTTTTTGATACATCAAATGCATTTTTTATGTTATAAAACCTTGCTCAATCGATTCCTCGATGATTAATTAATAAAATAAGCTCAAAAGTAAAAAATCTATATTTTGTACGTAAAATCCAGTTTTCATAGTAGTGGACCTCCTTAACCCCCAAAAATGAAGAATTTCATTGAAAATATCAAATTTTAGATACATATTGCACTGGAAAGTACATTCATTTGCCCACATTTCTGTATGTTTATTTACACTAAAACCTTTGTGGATTATTTTATATACATTTTTAAAGTATGTCAGGTAAGTGTATTTTTACCTAATTATATATGTAAAATATGCAAATTGGTATATTTGTGATGCTATATTGCTTCTAATGCATGGATTTTAATGTTCGGTACCGTATTCATTTCCCTGAAGCAAACAGAATTCAAGTTTTTGGAACATAGTTTCATGTGTAAAAATAATTTTGACTGGCTGATTTTTATTAACCATGGGGTCCCTTGATGGGTCATCGAAATAATAATGTGGCTGGAGGTATTCCAGTAGAGTGGTAGGGTACCTCCTTATACGCAAATAAAGCTGCAGGTAAGAACGAATCACAGGATTCTGGTTCCTCCTGTGCGAGCTTACGTAAAATTGTAAGTAGAGTCCCGTTATATCTTTCCACTTGTCCAATCGATTGTGGATGATAAAATGTGCGGACGAGAATATTTTGAAAAATCCTAAAAACTTCCTCCATCAGTTTCCCTCTGAACCGTGAACCATTGTCAGTTAATATCTGATAAGGGTATCCTAATCTTGAATATATTGAGAGCAAAGCCTCTCCTACATGTACTGAGTCTGCTGAGGGTAGAGCAATTGCTTCCCCCCGCATAGTACATGTCTACCAGAGAAAGGATGTATTATTTCGGAAACTGACGAAAAGCGCATACAGTCTGCTGAAATGAAGATTTTAATGAAAAGAAAGCTGCAAAGTATGACACAGAACATAGAATCAATAAAGGAAAATACCAGAGATGATTCCTACATAGCAGGGGGATACCGAGGTGAGTAAATTTTGTGTAAAAGTGTAATTCCTCCCTTTTTTCTTAATTTTCTCAAAACCTAATTTTTCACACAAATCTTGGCACGTTGCCCATGATTTTTTAAAAACTATTAGTGATACATGCTGTACACTTAATGATCATTAAAATAAACTAAAATAAAGGATATATGTTAACAAAATACAAAACTGTTAAGAAATAGCTAAGATACCCCCTTTAAAAATTTCAACTATTTTTCGATTGGTATGTTAAAATCCAAAAAAAATCAGATATCAAACCAATCAAAATTATTTTAGTGTACAATCATTATCATATATTACCAAATGAAACAGCCAAATTTCATAACTCAAGTTGTACTCACATTTGAGATATCTTGGGCAACAAAATACCCAAAAAAAGCTAAAATTTGCTTTTTTTTCACTATTTTTCCGCCATAGATTGCACGTTTTTAGTATATACCTCAATGTTTTATATTTTTTTCAGTCATTTTGCATGTATAAATGACCAGATATAGATATTAACTTATAATTCTGAGTTTTTCATTTTGGGGGTTTAACCTCCCCTTAAGTATCTTACGTTTGAGTATTGCTTTACTACTGTACAGGGCTTAGCCGGTGAGCGAAAGTCATGGTTGATTCACTGGATAGAATATGTCGGTGATTATGTACTGTTATATTGAGCTGTTGATTATGGCAAGTAGATTGGCATTTCCATTGCATTGTTATTTCAGGTGTATTGCTAGCCGTGTGCGGCTTTTGTGTGTGTACAATATTTATTAAAGGGTCCTTACCTGTTCCAGGTGTTATTGGTTATTTAATGTCAGCTACTGTATGCTATGGTCGTCCCCTAGTGGTTAGAGCCAGGTGTATGAAAGTATTCATAAAATCCATAGTGTAAGTAGTTTTAGTCGTTGACATGCATGCAGAATTTACAATGGTTATCGAATAACATAAAGGGACGTTACAATCTTTTATTCAAGTATCATCATATTATTCAATGTGCACCCCGTTGGACAGAAATTAGAATGATGAAATAGCAAACATACTCTAAAAAGTAGATGTTATATACCTTTTAGATACATACTATACAGAACAAGAAGAAAGATACAATAAGCTACATGATCTTATCATGTACCAAACAAAAACCTCTTTTATTTACGTTGAAGCTGTGTTGATTTTGAATGTAGAAACAATCTGATAGGTGACTGTTACTAATTTTAAAAACCGTCTGTCTCTGCCTGTTCAGTCCATATTTTTCTTACTTCTTCAATAGGTAACAATGCGTTCTAGGATTTCTCATCACATCTGCAGGCAATTATAACTTTGTTTTTCCTCTTTCACTTTTTCAACAATAACGTCACTGCAAATCTCTCTCATGTTTTTAACCATTACTCTGGCTGTCAGTTTGTTTGTTCCGATCCCCACGGATTCGAGGTATTCACTCTTTTACCCTTGCAAAAAATTTAGGGTTTGGTTTTGGGCTTTCTTGCAACCCCAGAGAACTTCCCCGACTCAGCGGGCGCAGCTGGTGGATATCACACCAGGCCCACTAATTGGCGTGTGTGCAATGGCACGAGAAGGATGGTTCTATAACCTGCAAAGGGTGTATAAATCACTCCATATTTTTGCTCACTTCTTCAATACGTAATAAAGTGATCTAGGATTTCTCATTATTTCTGCAGGCAATATAAACTATGTTTTTCCTCTTTCACTTTTTTTTAACAATAACGTCGCTGCAAATCTCTCATAATTTTAGTCATCACTTTGTGACTAATAAATATTGACTCCATATTATTCTTAGTTTGCTTTTAGCAGTAATCTCTTCATTTATTTCCAGTGTCAGATACCTTTTTTTTTCTCCTTTTCTTTTTCTTTTCCACTGATGCTCAATTTCTCATGACGTAATGGCGAGTTCTAGAATTTCTCATCACATGTTCCAGCAATGAAATCAACGTTTCTCGTCACAGGTTCAAGCAATGAAATCAACGTTTCTCGTCACATGATCAAGCAATGAGATCAACATTTCTCGGCATATGTTCTTCAATGAAATCAACGTTTCTCATCACATGTTCAAGCAATGAAATCAACGTTTCTCATCACATGTTCAAGCAATGAAATCAACGTTTCTCATCACATGTTCAAGCAATTAAATCAACGTTTATCATCACATGTTCAAGCAATGAAATCAGCGTTTCTCATTACATGTTCAAGCAATGAAATCAACGTTTCTCGTATAATGTTCAAGCAATGAAATCAACGTTTCTCGTCACATCTGTGAAAAAAAACGTCACATAGCAGTCCTCTTTCACATTTGCACCCCACCGCCTCAGAATAATACTGCAATATTAATTCTTAATCATGATCTGCACTAAACAATCTACGTAATTATTTTGTGATTCTACTCAACAAAATTGTGTCTCTGTATTCATCTTCCTTCTGCCCTCAACCAAATTTGCCGATGTAGTTATCTCCCATCTGTCATCAACCAAATTTGTCCACGTATTTATCTCCCATCCGTCCCCAATCAAAGTTGTATTTATCATTTATTTTCTACACAAGAAAATCAAGTATCCGTTTAAAAAGCAATAACAGAAGAAAGATATGCCTTCCTGTGTCACGCGGTGACCCAATTAAGGTTTCCTTCTCACTGTCCTGTTCGTCTTTCTATCTAATTCGATTGAATCATTATTTTAATCTGACTGTTGCAATTTTAAACCCTGTGCCATCTTACTTGTAATACGGCGACTCTGTTTTCTGATCCGCTGGGACTGGCTTTGTTTCGGTAACTGTTTTTCTCATGAGCATCATTTATATCACAAAATACAGGCCGAATACCAATAGACGAGATCTTAATACTGTTTCCAGTAGATCAATGAAGAACAGAAAAACATATAAATCTGATTATGGTGCTATAAGTGAACATGTGCTCCAGAATATTCACGGAACTTCATGTTTTGAAACCAGCGATTAAGCCCTATGTGAAGCAAGCCCAGATCTTTTGTGTACGTGCAAATGGCAAGGGTGAAGGTTTACGTCGTGTAAAAGCTGCTCAAGGCATAGCCCTTGCGATTAAATACCAAAAAAGGCACAACTACCACTGAGTGACTTAAAGGATCATACAGAATTTACACTATGGTTATCGAATTGCTTAAGGGACAACTCTCCTTGTTTCAAGCATTGTCGTATTATTTTAGTTGCGTCCCGTTGAACAGAAACTAGACTAATGAAACAGTAAACACACTCAGAAAAGTAGATGTTACTTGGAAGATATAATAATAATAGCCCCTTCAGTCATAACTGACTATGGGAATGCGCCCCTGACGTGACAGCCCACAATTGCTTATTTTCCCGGTGTTCCTTTTGACATTTTCTTCTCTCATCTGTTTGCCGTGTTAGCTTCTGCTCGCTTAATCTGAGGTGTCGCCGTAGAGTGCATCGCCGCGTGGTGAGGTCGGCAGATTCATTCTCCTAGGCTGCTGGATTTATGTCCAGTGCTCTCATGTCGCTCTTGCACAAATCTTTGAACCTCTGATGCATCGCCCGACTATTATTTTGCCACCTGCCAATAGTCCATAGAAGATACCTTTCGGAATGCGACCATCTTCCATGCGGCGGACATGGCCAAACCAGCGTAGTCTGCTGTGTCTAAGCAGTGTATACATGCTGTGAAGGCCAGCACGTGACCACACCTCAACATTTGTCACTTTGTCCTTCCACGAAATATCGAGGATGTGGCGTAGACACCGTAAATAGAAGGTATTGAGCCTTCTTTTATGCTTTGCATAGGTTGTCCATGTCTCGCTGCAGACGTTTTATACCGCAGCTTTGGTCTTCGTTGTGAGTTTGGAGCTGCCGCGAAACACGCGTTGTGAGGCGGGCAAAGGCGACTTCAGCTTTACCAATGCAGCTGGCAATTTCCGTGTTTAGAGAGAGTTTATCGTTGATGGTAGGCTCGTGGTATGTGAACTGGTGGAAGATGTACAACATACAACAAGACGAAAGATACACTATGCTAAGTGGTAACAAAATAATCATCAGGCAGCAAAACTAAAGTTCGTGATTTAAAAAACAAATTTATTTTTGGGTTTTATTTACGTTGGAGCTGTGTTGACTTTGAATTTTGAATACTCTTTTACGTGATTGTGCCTAGTTTTTAACGGTCTTTCTCTGGCTGTCTATTATTCACATTTTTCTTAGTTTTCTCTTAGCAGTAATCTTATTTTCAGTGTCTGATTTATCTTTATTTCCATGTATCAATTTTTCTCTCTTTCACAGATGCTCACTTCTTGTGATGTAATAATATACTTTGGAATTTCTCATGACAAGTTGTGGCGTAAACCTCCTAACCTGTTCTAGTGGTCCACGAAATGTGGCCAGAGATTTACAGTAAGGAGAGTTTTAGGGGAGCACTATCCTGTCTCTTGGGTGAGAGACATAAAAGTGATGTGGAAGTCATGGAAAGTGCTACGAGAGACATTGGCATGTGTTTGCTGGAGGCCTATATCCCTTGGCGAGTTACAAGTATTATTTGCTTGATTTACTTTATTAAGCGAGAACTAGGTCAATAATGTCTACTCAGATCACATGCCTGCCATCAATGGTATCTATACCTTGTAGCAGTATGGCAGCTTGTGTACCCTGACAATCCCCAGAGCTATGCCAGTGGGAGATTTACTCCTGGTAGGTTCAACCAAGCTAGACTGGTCTGCATGGGTAGGGGTCAAACAAAAGCAGGTATCCTGGTCCTCCAGGTTGGGGGTTTTAGCACAGGGCCGACACCCCTGTCTGTGTAAAAAATCGCACATGTAACGGAAACGGCAGCAAATGAAAAAACTTTGATGCGGGACGGACATCCGGAGTCTCAGGCTCGTATGACTGACAGTGGTGAAACCCGAAAGGAAGCCATTGGCATGAAAACGGGTGCCCTGACCGCAAAACACGAAACCAAAATTGGTTTTTGGAACGTCAGAACCATGAATGAGTTAGGAAAACTGAGACAAATCACAGTAGAGAGGAGGAACTACAAATTACATATCCTGGGAAAAAGCAAAAGCAGATGGACAGGGATGGGGAGAATAAAAACAGCTACAGGGGAAACAGTACTTTATTCTGGAAGAGAGGATGGTCAGCACAACGAAGGTGTAGTCATTATCCTGAAGAAAGGAATGGAAAGGTCTTTACTGGAATGGAAACTCATCAACAACAGACTGATAAGAGCAAGACTGAGAGGGAGATTCACCAACACCACAATTATACAATGCTATGCACCAACAAACGACAGCGATGCAGAGATCAAGGACGAGTTCTATCAACAGATACAAAAGGAAATGGAAACTGCGCCCAGGTACGATCTTATTATAGTAATGGGAGACCTAAATGCGAAAGTTGGAAGACACAATAATTATAACGAAAGAGTAATGGGGAAATGCGGCAGTGGAACAGTAAATGAGAATGGGGACAAATTAATACGCTTCTGCAGTATTAACAACCTGGTCATTGGAGGAACACTTTTTCCACACAAAGAAGTGCACAAGTTAACATGGGAATCACCAAACGGACGAGACAAAAACCAGATAGATCCCATAATGATTAATGGCAGATGGAGACATGCACTACAAGACGTAAAAGTAAGAAGAGCCGCAGATGTGGGAAGTCATCATCACCTAGTAGTAGCAAGACTGAAGGTGAAACTCAGAGCTGCTGGACCAGTTGCAGTCAAACAGAAAAGATATAACATCACTAAACTTAAGGACCCCCTCACTAGAAAAGCTTTCGTGGTCGACGTAAAGAGACGATATCAGATTACCAAAAGCCAGGACAGAACAGAGACCGATGATGTCGACCAGAGATTCAACACCATCTCAACAATATACAAGGAAAGCAGCAAGTCGTGCTTGGGATTCCAGGAAAGAAAGAGCCAAGACTGGATAACACAAGATACGCTAAACACCATAGCGAAGAGAAGGAAATGAAACGAAAGAAAACAGAAGCTAAATCTCCCAGGTTAAAGGCAATATATAGTGAACAGTACAGTCAGCTGGACAAGGAAGTAAAACGTCAAACCCGTGCTAACAAAAGGACATTTCTGGATGACCTTGCACTACAGGCAGAAGAGGCAGCACTGAGAAATGAACAAAGCACAGTATACAAAATAACTAAAATCATCAGCGGAAAACGAGGTGCAAACAATATTACATTAGTAAGAGATAAGCACTGCCATCAATGGTACCTATACCTTGTAGCGGTATGGCAGCTTGCGTACCCTGATAATCCCCAGAGCTATGCCAGTGGGAGTTTTACTCCTGGTAGGTTCAACCAAGCTGGACTGGTCTGTGTGGGTAGGGGTCAGACAAAAGCTGGTACCCTGGTCCTCCAGGTTGGGGGTTTTAGCATAGGGCTGACACCCCTGTCTATGTAAAAAAAAATAAGGAAGTTACGGAAACAACATCAAATGAACAAACTTTGCTGCGGGATGGACATTCGGAGTCTGTGGCTCGTATGACTGTCAGTGGTGAAAGCCGAAAGGAAGCCACTGACATGAAAACGGATGTCCTGACCGCAAAACAGGATACAAGAATAGGATTTTGGAATGTCAGGACAATGTACGAGACAGGTAAACTAAGACAGGTCACGGCAGAAATGAGAAACTATAGGTTACACATCCTGGGGATAAGCGAGAGCAGATGGACAGGGGCAGGAAAAGTTAAAACAGCAACAGGAGAAACAGTACTTTACTCTGGAAGAGAGGATGGACAGCACAGTGAAGGCGTAGCCATTATTCTACAGAAAGGGATAGAAAGGACATTACTGGAATGGAAACCCATCAACAACAGACTGATACGATTGAGATTGAGAGGGAGATTCACCAACACTACAATAATACAATGCTACGCACCAACGAATGATAGCGATGAGGAGGTCAAGGATGAATTCTATCAACAACTGCAGAAAGAAATGGAGGACACACCTAGATATGATCTTGTTATAGTAATGGGAGACCTCAATGCGAAAGTTGGTACACACAATACATATAATGAAAGAACAATGGGGAAATGCGGCAGCGGAATAGCAAACGAAAATGGGGATAAGCTAATAAGTTTCTGTAGCATTAACAACCTGGTCATTGGAGGAACACTTTTCCCACATAAGGAAATTCACAAGTTAACATGGGAATCACCAAATGGTCGGGACAGAAACCAGATAGACCACATCATGGTTAACGGTAGATGGAGACATGCATTACAAGATGTGAAGGTAAGAAGAGGTGCAGATGTGGGAAGCGATCACCATTTAGTAGTAGCAAAACTGAAGGTGAAACTAAGAAGGGCTGGACCAACTGTAATTACACAGAAAAGGTTTGACATCAGCAAATTGAAGGACCCCCTTACCAGAAAAGCTTTTGCGGCCGACATTAAGAAACGATATCAATTTGCCAAAAGCCAGGAAAAGACATTGACTGATGATATAGACCAGAATTTCAACACCATTTCAACAATATATAAGGAAAGTAGCAAATCATGGTTAGGATTCCAGGAAAGGAAGAAGCAAGACTGGATAACACCAGAAACATTAAACACCATAAAGATGAGAAAGGAAATGAAAAGAAAGAAAACAGAAGCGAAGTCCCCCAGGTTAAAGCAACTATATAGCGAACAGTACAGTCAACTGGACAGGGAAGTTAAACGCCAAACCCGAGCCAACAAAAGGAATTTCCTAGACGATCTTGCAAAACAGGCAGAAGAGGCAGCACTGAGAAATGAACAAAGCACAGTATACAAAATAACTAAATTCATCAGCGGAAAACGGCGTGCAAACAATATTACATTAGTAAGAGATAAGCAAGGAAATCTCATCAAGACAGCAGAGGGACAGGAAACAAGATGGGCAGAGCACTTCAGAGAAACTCTGAACAAGGAAATACCAGAGACACAATTGAATGTTCCTGAGGCTGAAAACGATCTAGATGTAAATACAGACATTCCACGAAAAGAAGAAATCATCACAGCAATCAAAGGGTTAAAGAACGGTAAAGCTCCGGGCCATGATAACTTAAATGCAGAGCTATTTAAGACAGACCCTGAGCTAGCAGCAGAACTATTAGAACCACTATTTGCACAAGTGTGGAAAACGGGGACAACACCATCAGAGTGGAACAAAGGAATAATTGTCAAATTGCCCAAGAAGGGAGATCTTTCAGACTGCAATAATTGGAGAGGAATCACTCTTCTCTCAGTTCCCAGCAAAATACTAGGCAGGATAATTATACAGAGAATTTCAAAGGCAGTAGACTACAAACTGAGGAAAGAACAAGCAGGATTTAGAAAGAACAGAAGATGTGTAGACCATATATTCACTCTCAGGAACATTATAGAGCAGTGCTCAGAATGGCAAAGACAGCTTTACATAAATTTTGTTGATTTTGAAAAGGCTTTTGACAGCATACATAGGGACAGTTTATGGAAAATACTGAGGGCTTATGGAATTCCAAGCTGCATAGTGTCAATCATAAAAAGCCTCTATGCCAACTTTACGTGTAGTGTTGGGCAGAGCAACCTAACCTTCGAGGTGAAGACAGGAGTACGACAGGGATGCCCCTTATCAACCACTCTATTTTTAACAGTCATAGACTGGGTGATGCGCCAGATAACAGAGGGCAGTCCAAGAGGAATAAGATGGACTACATTTTCTACATTGGAAGATCTGGAATATGCAGATGACATTGCACTGCTGGCACATTCACATCAACACATCCAGGAAAAAACGGATAGACTAAATAAATTTAGGCAGCAGGTGGGCTTGAACATCAATTTAAAGAAGTCTGAGGTCATGACGCTCAATGTGAGCAACCCTGAGCCCATATCAGTAAGGAATCAGCAACTGGTACAGACAGATACCTTCACATACCTAGGAAGCATAGTAACACCAGACGGTGGGGCAGGCAAAGACATCAATATCAGAATGAATAAGGCAAGAACAGCCTTCTTTAGCCTAAATAACATCTGGAAGTCCTCCCAATACAGCACAAGCACAAAATTAAGATTATACCAGAGTTGCGTGCTTTCTGTGCTTCTCTATAGTGCGGAATGCTGGAGAGTCACAGAGAAGGAAATGTCAAAATTGTCCTCTTTTCACACAACATAAAAAAAAAAATTCACCGAATCTTTTGGCCGAATACCATCACCAACCAAGATCTGCTTACTCGTAGCAAGCAAGAGGACATGCACACCATCATAGCTGGCAGACGCTGGAGCTGGGTTGGTCATGTCCTCAGAAGAGACCCCGATGCCATCACAAGAACAGCTATGCTTTGGACCCCTGAAGGAAAACGAAAGAGAGGCCGACCAAAAACAACTTGGCGGAGGACTGTGGAGGCTGAGATGCAAAGAATGAACCAGAGTTGGGGCACTGTACGAAGGATGGCCACTGACCGTGCAAAGTGGAATCAATTTGTTGTTGCCCTACAAGACTCCACCAGGCGTGATGGCACTGACTGCTTTGACGGTCGGCGGCTAAGGATCAAAGAAGAAGAAGATCACATGCGCACTAAGCCAGTCAGACCAAAGCGGCAGCTCAACAATAGACTGAGAAAACCGAAAAATAGAAAACTAACACACATAGAAGATTATAACAACACTAGTGTGCATTTGAAGTACATTGTGGTATCTATGTTATAAAAGGGGAGAACTACGATGATCTGCCTGGAAACATTTGTGGAAGAAGTTACGTTTCCATGCAGGCAGGGTCTCTCGACACTGACAACACGTTACAGCAGGGGTCAGCAACGCGGGAAGTTTTGGGACCTACGTTAGTAAAAATTAGCGCTCTAAATATTTATGTAAGTGTGTGTATGTGGGTGTGTGAGTGTGTGTGTGTTTAAAACAGGGTGGATGTAGAGGATGCACCTTACAAAGAAAAGATCACGTTCCTATTTCATATAGTTCACGAATATATTTTAGTAGCCTGCTCGACAGATTTTATTAGGAATACCGAAAAAAGTACCTTTAATTCAGGTGACACCGTGATTTTTAATACCGGCAGGAGAGAACTTGCCTAGTTTAAAAAGTCTGTAGTTTTTCTGCAGTCGCGTGAGGATCTACCAACTCATCCATTGTGATGTACCGGTCGATATGGATCGACAGGCTGCCGACACCAGCGTTAGAGACTATGGAATAACAGCATTCCGAGAATCTATACAGAATTACTAATATGCGATGGCACAAAGCCTGCCCTAAGATGTTGCTAACATTTACAGAATACGCATACGATGGACAAAGATCTGTCCATGGGTTGGCTGTGGCTTTCTGTGCCTTTTGTCAGAGGCTTAGGAAACGGATTTGGAGCAATCAAATTTTTTATTGCTTTGCTCCAAGTCTGCCGCAGCAATGGTAGTTACTGCTCTAGTTCCGTTCCGAGTTGTTGTGATCAACGGCTGGAATTTCCATGTTCCTGCGGTAGAAGATTCTCTACACAGATAGGCATGAAAATTTACAGAACGAAAAAGGGGTGTGGGAGCTCATCAGTGGGAGATCAACAGGGCTCTGTTGATCAACTGCGCTCTGTTTCGACGGGTATGACGTTAGAAGAATTCAGCCAGGAGTCAATCCACAATGCTGAGAATATTCAAGTTAATCTGCCTGATGATGATCTCACACACTTCTTTGACGGAAAAAAAGATGCAATCAAGTTTCCACCTGCCAGTGCAGTAGGGCTTTGGGAACAGCCTTGTCAACAGAGTTTGATAACAACCTGAAGAAGATAACTTTTGAGAAGAAGCTGGAAATCTTCGGCGACATAATATATCTTCACTGTCGCAAAGTGTTTGGAGTCAGGGAGGTAATGGAAAGTAACTCACCAGAAAAAAAGTAGAAGACAAATCAGAATAGAAGAGATCAGGAAACAGAAGAAGCATGCCCGAAAACTGGTCAAGAACGCAGTGGAACCAGAGAAGGAAAGATTACGACAGATTTGGGAGCACCTGAAAGGCCAACATAAAACCCTTTGTAAAATATTGTGCAGGAAGAGAAGGAAAACACGGAGGGAAAGATTCTTCAGGGAGCCCTTCAAGTTCGCTAAAGAACAGTTTGAGCATCCACGGTCGGGAACGCTAAACATCAGGAAAGTAGACCTGGAAGAACACCTTAGAATAACATATTCAGATGGTCGCAAAGAAATCAACATCGAGCCCACAACAATGCAATAATTAGAAAGCATTGTACAGAAAGCAAGTCAGCTCCAGGTCCTAATGGTGTCCCAAATATTGTGTATAAGAGATGTCCTGAGGTGCTCAAAACGGATCATTTGCTGAAAAATGCGTGGAAAAACCAGCTTGTAAGCAAAAAATGGAGAAAGTTGTATGGAGTCTACATTCCGAAGGAATAAAATTCCACAGACATCAGTCAGTTCAAGCAAATCTCACTACTTAATGTAAAGGCAAGACATTCTTCTCAGTGATGACTAAAAGGCTCACGACATACTTTCTGGAAAATGGTTACATTGCCACTACCATCCAGAAAGGATGTATCACAGGTACACCAGGGTGTCTAGAGCATGCCAAAATGATCTGGGAAGCAATTCAAAAGGCAAAGTCTGACAGAACAAATATCCATGTAATCTGGTTGGATCTAGGAAGTGCTTATGGATCGGTTCCACACCAGATGTTGTGGCAAGCCTTGGAAATGTATGATATTCCACAAGAAATTGCAGCAATGCTGAAGCTGTATTTTGCAGGGTTCTCTGTCACATTTTCAACCAGAGAGTATACAACGAGGTGGATTGACCTATAAGTTGGAATTGCGTTGGGATGTACCATCTCTCCGATACTATTTGTGTTGTCTATGCAGGTAATCCTCATAGCGGTTGAAGGAGTTGTGATAGGTCCAAAGCTCAGTGGAATGTGTCACATGCCACCGCTCAAAGCATTCATGGATGACATAACAATTCTGACATCAGATGAACATCAGGCCCGGAGAATGTTAGCACGCCTGGATGAACTAGTCGGCTGGTGCAGAATAGGCTTCAAACCTAAGAAGTCGAGAAGAATATCAGTAAGGAACGGGAAGATAGCTGAGGTCACATTCATGGTTTCCAACCAAAAAATCCCTACTGTCATTGAGGAACTTGTTAAAAGTCTTGGCGGGGTGTACGATGCCTCATTAAAAATCTCGAAGGCAGTTCAATAGACAACAGAAATGGTAGGCAGAGGGCTACAGATCATAGACCAAAGCAGACTCCTAGGAAAGTTCAAACTGTGGTGCCTCCAGTTCATGTTGATACCTAAATTGCTGTGGCCACTGCTTGTATATGAAATAAGCACCAGTACGGTGGAAATGGTCAACAAGGTCATGAGGAAATGGCTACGGGTACCACCAGGTCTGTCAAACGTAGCACTGTACAGCAAAGAGTCAAAGCTTATGCTTCCTTTCAAGTCAGTTGAGAGTACAAATTAGGAACGGCAAAGCTCACAATGATGCTGCGGGAGTCAGCAGATGACGTGGTTAAGTCCATACTGCCCACACTGAAAATGGGAAGGAAATGGAAAGTGGAAGAAGCTGTTGATGTTGTCCAAGAGTCGCTGAAGCTGAGGGAGGTAATCGGATACACACAGACGAATAGACGGACATTTTGCCATGGAAACATCCACTGGTGGTCCAAGGCATCAAACAGGGGTTGCAGAGACATGGTAATTCAGGACATACGAGGAACTCTGAATGATAAGAGGTTGCAAAGAGCGATGCAACAGGCCCAACAAGGCCAATGGACTACATGGCAATTAGACCTGCTGAGGTCCTTGACATGGAATGATATATGGCATATGGCACCTATTAGGCGCAGCTTCATTATTAGATCAATGTATGACTTCTTGCCATTGGCCACAAACCTTGTGAGATGGGAATATCGGATTATGATCAGTGCCCCATGTGCCATGAGAGGCAGACACTTGAGCACGTGCTCTCAGCGTGCAAGGTGTCATTAGGGCAGGGGCGAAACACATGGCGCCACAACAAAATGCTAAATGAGCTGACTGCTATAATAGACCTGGCAAGGCTGAAGGCGAATAGCATAGTCAGGCATATTTTCTGAGAGCAGGAAGGTCAGCACACCCCAAACCGAGTAAATCAGGAAACAGTTTACCGTCTCTTCTTCACTGTGCCAATGACTCGGAGATGACTGTAGACATACCTGGGCTAGGGGCATATCCAGAGAGTATCAGAAAATATCGAAGACGGCCAGATGTAGTGCTTCATCATTCATCATCGCATCAGTTTATATTGATTGAACTGACCGTGCCAATTTAATCCAGATTGGACGAGCAAAATTCGATCAAAGTGGCCAAGTATAATGATCTGGCCGCGGACCTGAGACACAATGGGTTCACTGCAAGGGTCATGGCTGTTGAGGTGGGGCAAGAGTGCTTGTGGCTGCCTCAGTGTATGATCTATTGAAACTGTTGGGCAGGCAATTCTGGACAGTGCTGTTAGAAAGAAAATGCTTCAGAATCCAGGAACGTCATTTCTTGAGACCAGAGTCTAAGCTCTATACCAGGCAATAGCAGGCCATATGTCCTTAGTATTTCGTGGAGTGACGAAGTGTTAGTGTGCTTAGGTGCTGGCCTTCAAAGCATGTATACACTGCTTAAACAGCGCAGATTACGCCGCCTGGCTATGTCCGCCTCATGGAAGATGGTCACATACCCAAAGATTCATTCTATAGACAACTAACAAATAGCAAAGGAAAAGCCGGGGTTCTAAGATTTGTGCAAGAGAGAAATGAAGGCGTTGGACATAAATCCAGCAAGCTGGGTGAAGGAAGCTGCCGATCGCACCAAGTAGTGATGCTCCCTTCTGAGCCAATCATATTGGGTGAAAAGAAACTCATACAACATGCAGAAGAGAAAAGAACACGCTGGAAGGAACACCAGAAAAAAAAACGCAGCTGTGCGCTATCACCTCACAGGCGCATTCCCATTGTCAGTTGTGGCTAAAGATGGCTACTACTATTGAAAAGCATAACGGGATATTACGAATTTCTGTTCAATAATCATTGTATTATTTTAGTTGCGTCCTGTTGTACAGAAACAAGAACGATCAAATGGTAAACATGCTTAGAAAAGTACGCGATGGATAACTGGTAGATACACAACACATACAACAAAATGCAAAAAGCTGCGTTATTTTATTATCAGGTAGAAAAACTAAGGTCTCGTGATTAAACAAAAAATATTTTTCTTTTATTTACGTTGAAGCTGTGCTGACTTTGAACTCTGATAAAATCTGATAGATGAGTGTCTCTATTTGTTAAAATCATCTTTCTCCGGCTGTCAATTATTCATTCCATATTATTGCAATTTTCTTCAGTACGTAATAATGTGTTCTAGAAATTCTCATTACATCTGCAGGCAATATAAACTATTTTTTAGTTCTTTCAATTGTTCATTGGCAGCCATCCTTCGTACAGTGCCCCAACTCTGGTTCATTCTTTGCATCTCAGCCTCCACAGTCCTCCGCCAAGTTGTTTTTGGTCGGCCTCTCTTTCGTTTTCCTTCAGGGGTCCATAGCATAGCTGTTCTTGTGATGGCATCGGGGTCTCTTCTGAGGACATGGCCAACCCAGCTCCAGCGTCTGCCAGCTATGATGGTGTGCATATCCTCTTGCTTGCTCCGAGTAAGCAGATCTTGGTTGGTGATGGTATTCGGCCAAAAGATTCGGAGAATTTTTCTTAGGCATGTTGTGTGAAAAGAGGACAATTTTGACATTTCCTTCTTTGTACCTCTCCAGCTCTCCGCGCCATAGAGAAGCACAGAAAGCACACAGCTCTGATATAATCCTAATTTTGTGCTTGTGCTGTACTGAGAGGACTTCCAGATGTTGTTTAGACTAAAAAAGGCTGTTCTTGCTTTGTTCATTCTGTTGTTGATGTCTCTGCTTGCTTCGCCGTCTGGTGTTACTATGCATCCTAGGTATGTGAAGGCATCTGTCTGTTCCAGTTGCTGATTCCTTACTGATATGGGCTCAGGGTTGCTCACATTGAGCGTCATGACCTCTGTCTTCTTTAGATTGATGTTCAAGCCCACCTGCTGGCTATATTTATTAAGTCTATCCGTTTTTTCCTGAATGTGGTGATGTGAATGTGCTCTCTTGCTGACTGAGGACCATAATACCTCGAAGATCCTCAATATCACTGCTCCTAAGACTAAAACACAGGTTCGTAGTCTTCTAGGTCTAATTCAATTCTATGGACGATTTATATCACACCTATCATCTATCACTGCGCCTCTGTCTAGTCTATTGAAGAAAGGGTCGCCTAACATAGTACAGTGGTCCCCGGAGTGCCAGACCACTTTAGATCAAAGTAAATTGTTATTTTTATCTGCTCCTATCTTACGGTTACCCAATGCAGATAAGCCTTTTATTCTTCGCAGTGACGCCTCCTCGATGGGGATCGGGGCCTCATTGATGCAAGAGTATTCTGGAACTTTGCACCCGGTGATGTATGTTTCAAGAAAGTTGACTGCAGCAGAACGGAACTATTCTGTCTTAGACCGAGAGTTATTAGCGATGGTCTGGGCGATTCTAAAACTTCAGAAGTTCTTTCTTGGCGCGCATTTTATAGTGGAGACTGACCAAAAAGCCCTCACGGCTATACAGAACAAGGATTTGAAGAGCTCAAGATCCACTCGTTATGCCATTTCTTTGCAGCCATTTCACTTTTCGATAAGAGCAATTCGAGGTGCTAACAATGTGATGGCAGACATATTGTCTCGATGCCCACAGGATTCTTCTTAATTGCTATCTTCTAGATTATCTTTTTGATGTTGGTTTCATTCGTATATTCACGACTTGTCCGTACATCATTGCAGGCTGCTATTTTTCTCGGACATTTTTATAGCCCTATATTATCGATAATTTCAATTCAATCCGTGCTACTTTCACTGCTATCCTTTCTCGTTTATTGGAGGAAGGTTCGACTAACATCATACAGTGGTCTGAAGTTTGCACGGCAACATTTGTTAGGTTAAAGTTAAAGTTAACTTTTTTCTCTAATAATATCCTACCGTTACCAAACAGGAATTTTCATTTGATTATTCGCAGGAACGCCTTCTCGATGGGAATCGGAGCTGTTTTGTTACATGATTTTGCAAGTACTCAAATACCTGTTCTACGTGTCTTCATACCATTGACTGAATTCGAGCGTCGATACTCTGCAATAGATATCAATATGTTGGACTTCACCATTCAAGCCATTTGGAATTCAGACTCCGCAGCGGAGGATTTTGTCTCAACACGCTCACAAGACTTTTCAAGACCGCTGGAGCTTTGATATTGCACATAACAAATTGAGGACATTGTGTTCTTTGACTTTCATGTGACACGGTATTAGCATATTATTCATACACAACAGTGTGTTGATGAACATTTAGAAAACGTTTTTTTTTCTGACATTGTTATTTATTTTCATTACCTAGCACTTAGTTGTGCGCCAGTAGTAACTATTTACACGCGGTATTCGTATCTGATTTCAGTAATAAGCTCATTATTAGTGCTTAATAAGTTGATTAACTTGTTTTTCTTGTCTATTATGCTCTATTTAGATTGTAGCTTTCTTTTCTGTTTTATATATGTATTGCTTTTTGTTCCATGATGTTTTGCCATACTTGTATTTATTTACACACAATCCGTTGATTAATTTAAATTGTTACCATGTTGTATCATTGCTTTCTTTCACTACACATATTTCACTGCTGGTCATTCTTCATTTCATTTCCGCTTTTTACTTTCCACTTATTGGTTCATAGTTGTCTATGCTTGCATACTTCATCTTTGTTTGAATTTGATTCTCTTTGCATACTTCATCTTCATACCCTACACATACTTCCATCCCTCTATTGTTGGTTTATATACACGACTTAACATATATTATGATTCTCTGTTTTAGATATTAGAATTTGATCGACTTCACATTTTTGTTCGATGTAATTTTCAAAAAAAAAAAATTTAAAAAAAAATGATGATACCATTTTTTCCCCGGGGGTCTGTGTAATCTGTCAAGTCATGTTATCGAGTTGGAGTTAAGTGTTTGGATTCTTATGTACGGGTCTGATTTTTTATAGACACGCTAGTAAGCACGTTTAAATATATGAGATGATTTTTTTACTTGGGAGCTTTGTACACTTTATTTTGAACATAGCTCTACTGAGTATGTGTTAGACTTTTTTAAAAACAAAGAAAGTGTTCAAATGTTCTGAGTAGCTGGGGAGAGATACGGGTGAGCTGGGCTCACATGTCACGCAGTTAGATCGCGCTTGAGCGAACTTTTACTGAGTTGTACTGAGAAACTATAATCTAGGTCAGTAGGTATCTGGCAGAGCTTCGAGACGGGATAGTCTCGCTAGTGTGACCAGAGTGTTTTTTTAAGGGAAGAGTTGTAATATATGATTCAAATGCCATGAATTTTCGGCTAATTCAATGTATGATTGTGACAGATTATGATAATAGATTTCATATATCTATCTTCTTTATCTACACTTTCCTTTTACTTAGCATCTTTGCCTACGCCTGTAGGTTAAACCTGAACCATTCCTATACTCAGATATCTGCCCTTTTTCTAATTTAACACGTGCAGTTTATTGCTGTTCGCTATCCATTTGATGAAGATCACCAGCAGACTTAATTAGCTACGTTACCGAGAGAATTTTCGGCAACGATTAGAAAATCGTAAGAGATTAGACAGCGAATAAAAGGGGAATTAAAATTTTAGTACTAGAGCAGATAATAGTGGAACCAAGGTAGACCACTTTTTATTACTTCCCTTGTAATACTGTTCTCTAGTGAATTAATTAAACACGGCGTATTGCCAGATCAAAGTTGGGCTCGCTATATTTCGCTCGATAACCATGTCTGCAAGTAATAAAGTAATTAAACACAGTCTGGTCAATTACGTATATGCCTGATTTTAGAGAGAACGTGGAGTTCTGGTTTAGCGGCGTTAGTGTGAGTAGGTCTTTGATTTAAAGATCTGAACGTAGATTCACCGTAGGTGTAAACATCTCGCAAGAGTCTGCAAGTTATAATTTTCCCTTTGATTCCAGATGTATATACACCAGAGTAGTCTAACTAAAATTCATCGGGTACCTAACAGATTCCTCTAGACAACCAGTTTCGATTCTAGAATACTTGTAAAAGTGAATTTCTTAGTAGTCGTTGGAGATAAGTCTTAGTAGCTCGGTGTTGAGGTAAATACTATACTAGTAGTTTGAGTGATTTAATCTTTTAAATCGTCAATTATATTGTACTAGTTATGTTCGGTGCAGAGTGATTTACTAAGTTAGGTCCGTTATATTATTTCTCTAAAGTTTTACTGTGTTACAGTGGATAGCAGAACAAATAAATATTTCTAGCTAAACTCTTCAAGCTATAATAAAAATTTAATTAACTGCTAGTAACCAGTCAGAGAATATTTTAACCAACTAATTAAATGCACTGATTCATCATGAGTATTGACGAAATATGTATTTAGTTCTAATTCATGATATGGATTTTTTTAAATGAGTAGAATTTATTTCACGGAAGTTTTAAACGATAAGACAAGTTCTAAGCTTGTAGTTTAATTTAAAGTTAAATAACCGAAGTGGATTAATATATTTTATGCGAGGGTAAGAATAGGATGTGAGTAATAATATATTATGTTAAGTTTTGTATCTTTTCTCTTTATACAGTATTTGGGTCAAACCCTATAAACTTACCAGCGGCTTTCATGCAATGTATATCTGAGGATAACCAAAGAAAGAACATTTTGTACTTAAATACGTGGGTCTTCAAGGCAAACATGTCTGGCACTTGTGATTTGCCTCCAGAAAGAGACAGTGTACCAACCTAAAGAACATTAAAACTAAATGCTATAACTGGGCCTATCGAGCCAGATTATATTTCTTTCCAAATAAAATCTCATTTACATGCAGCCCATGTGGCGAAAATATTACAAACATTAACATTTCCGACGTTTTATCATTTGGGGTGTGACCAAGAATTTTATACTGAGAGAAGTTGCCGACCTGACATTTCCTAAGTACTGGAAACCTCAAGATTCTGTCCCTGTGAGCGCTGTGACATATATTACCTGAACTGATTTAAATTGACATAAACAGTACTCCAGAAAAATATAGTCGCAAAGAGAACGCTCCCCGGAAAATTGGATTTAATTTGTTTCTGTAGAGCTGGGGTTCTCTTCGCCAAAAGAACACTGGATATGCTGAATGTGTATGTCCTGAAGTTTGCGCCAGAAGGGGAAAATCAAGTTTGTAGGTAAGAACAAATGGCAGTGGCCACTGTTGTATGTAATGAAAGAAAGCAGGAATGAGTGGTTCTTTGATCGTATAAATTCATACACCCACTGTGTATTTTCTTTATGCAAGTTTTTTGCTAATGCTGTTTTCCTTAGAATAGATTAATGTATCAACTCTGTTCTTACTGTAAAGGGAAATTTTAGACCATAGTGTATACATCTTTGACGTTTTGAGGGTTAATAACTTTCTTCTAACGGGATTCTTGTGTCTCAACAGAGGGAGGGAGAATTACACATATGAGTCTAAATCTTTAATTAATTCATTAACTTATGTTTATTTGTATTTGATTTGATATTCAAATGATAGTGTTGTTGTAAAGTTTTTTATGATAAATAAAATTTACATAAACTTTATTACGTGTTTGTCAGCTTGTCCCAAAAGATTCCTAATCCATTGATGTAGTTTTCACGTCTGTGCGTCTAACTGTCGTCCCTTGTGTGTAGGTGAGTGGATATATAGACTAGTATATATATTCTAGTAGACTGTCTGACAAACTAAGTTCTGTTGTAGAGATAGGCTGAAGGAGGGAGAACTTCTCGATTTCAGGGACAGAATCTAACTAGTTTCCACCATCTCACTCGTGAAAAATCTCTTTCATTTACATTACCTCTCACTGAGCTATCACATGTTCTAATCTGTTTAGCAGGGACCAATCTATGTCTTAAATTCCTATCAAAAATCTACGACAATGATGAATCGCTGTTATATGCGATCAGATTCATATTCCAATGAAGGATATTTGCTAATGCAATGTACTATGAGTTGCTGTTTATGCAACCCTTTTTTGATGGATTTTTCCTGTTATCACCATGTATGACGAGTTGCTGTTGATGCACTCAACTTTATCTATGGATTTACTTACTATAATACCTTGTGATTTGCTGTGATCTGTTATCCATGATGTCAACGTTACTGTCGTAAATAAACTGTGTATAAGTTGGAAACTAGTTGGTCTATTTCCTGACCCAACGTTACTGTTATGTGGGTGACATTAGATGTAAACAAATTTAAAGAACTCATGACATTCGCTTATATATATTATACAACTGTCGGCCACTACAGTAAGCCCGACCTTGCTGACGGGAACATTGTCAAGTGTGCCAGACAGTAGCACTATCTTCCATACAACCCCCACACATACACCAACAGAACAGCCTGTAACGAATTTCTACAGTAACAATAAGGTTGCTTAAAATTAAAAGAGTTATTTCCGCCTCTGCAAGGTTTTTTTCCCTCGCCTGCAGTGTTTCAGGTGATACTTAACGCTGCAGCATCTGGACGATGGTAGACTGGTTGTTACTAAAATGTCTTGCTGCTTACCGGTTGGATATCCCGCCAGTTAGCACTGATTTAACTCGTTCTCTCTTTGTAATGCTCAGTCTAGGCATGGTTCCCTCACGTGTTTGTGAGCCTGGAAAGAACCAAGCACACTTTTTTCAGTCATCATTTGTGACGGTGCCTAGTATTATTACTTCCCTTGTTTTAAGGGATATAACTAGGAGACTTTCTTTACTGGAATTCTTCTGTGGAAGACTGGTCGCACACCAGAAATGTTGCTTTCAGAAGTAAGGAAAAACCCACGCAATAAGGAATGCCCGTAAATGCTTATTGTTGTCAAAACCTTGCCTGAAAGTTTGATTGTAAACAGCGAAGTTCAACAGTCAGGGAAAATTCTAACAGGGTAGAATATTTGAGAAGTACAAGTAGTTTAGTTATACGAAATATTCTTTATTTGCTTTTTGACGAACGCTAGCATTTCCAACCTTATTTCTAGTGGGGACTAAACTAGGGTCGCTTCTCGGCCTTTTGACACATTCTACTAAATAAAGTCAACAAACCTCACTTTGAGCCCCAGAAGGGGTATTTAAAAATAAGTAAATAAATAAAAACAAAAAAAAAAAAGAGGGGAGGACAGGAAAACTGCCAGCTTTAGCCTCGATGGCAAAAGGCTTACCACTTTCAGATGTCGTGTTGTGGCATGTCTGGACTCTGGAAAAACCTAACGAAATAAAACATCGATTTGAAACTTTCAATAAACTAGATCGAACTCACTTGATGTGGAGAAAAACCACATTACAATTCGTAGCACTGGTTCACTGATGGCCCTGGTTGATAGTGGATGTCTCGACGGTTCTACACATGTCCTAACGTGGGAGTCAAAGGCTTTTTGTTCTCAATATGGGATGTGCCAGGTTGTTCTACACATCAAGAGAGAACGCCTTATGTTGTTTTGCAACTGAGATAACTGTCTCAGGCTCTGACTGGTTGCTATGATGCATCAGTCTATATACTCGTACTAGTCCGGTGCTATAGCTTGCCGGATTAAATTATACTACTCGTCAAAAGTCAAGGGCCACTTAGAAAAACCTTGGTTGAAACCATAAAACAAAACTGATATAAACGTAATTGGTATCAGTCAAAACGGCATTTATTGAATACCAAATTGACATGTCACGTAAAGAAATGGAAACACACATTCAAACGCAATGAAGCTGTGAAGTGTGTCACCCACCTTTTCAAAAGTCACACAATAGATATTGGACAAATAGACATTTAAAAATCGGGTATGACCACCGTTTCCAGCAAGGCATTCAAGACAGCGTAGACGCATCGAGTCCACAAGGGTCCGAAGAGTATCCTGAGGAACAGCTTGCCATTCCTGAAGCAGAAATGCAGTCAGCTGTGCAACATCCATTGGCAGGGGGTAATTGGTTGACAATCTTCGACCAAGGACATCCCAGAGGTGCTCAATCGGAAAGGTCAGGTGAATGAGCTGGCCACGTCATCCTGATGATCCCATGTTGCTGAATAAACTCATTCACCACATGAGCTCGATGGGGTCGAGCATTATCATCTTGGAGGATGGCATTACCACCTATGGCATTCAGAGCAGGCTGAACAATTGGTCTCAAGATTTCGTTCTGGTATCTTGGGCCGGTCAAGTTGCCTTGGATGATGTAGAGTGGGGTCCTGCCGTGTCTGTAGAAGCCTCCCCAGGCCATGACAGAACCCCTACCATAACGATCCACCTCTCGAATTGTGTCATCAGTAAATCGCTCTCCTGGTCGTCTCCAAACTCGAATCCTGCCATCATTGAATGACACAGTGTAGAGAACTTGACTCCATTGTTGCCTTTTTCATCGGATGTGCTCGCGACACCAAGCAACACGGGCTCTGCGATAAGCAGGAGTAAGAGGAATTCTGACTGCAGGACGTCGAGCAGCCAGTCCAAATTCATGTAAACGTCTGCGAATGGTGCTTTGACTGACATTAACGTTTACAGTTTGTCTCAGCTGACATCTTAGAGTGGAACAAGTCACTGTTCGATGGCGCAGGGCTGACAACAAGAGGTACCGGGCATCATGTCTATTGGTGCATCTAGGGCGACCTGGCCGGTGGCGATCCTCCACACTTCCTGTGGCCTGAAATTTCTCCAAATTTCTTTGGATAGTAGAGTGTGACACTGCAAGCCGTCTAGCAACCTCACGGACAGATAAACCACTTTCAACCCACGCTATAGCCCTCATTCTTTGTAAGGTGTCAAGACTTCTTCTCGGTGGCATGGTTTTTGCAAGTGATGAAACTACCCTAAATCTGCTGATTGTAAAACAAATTAAGAGTGAACTCTGTTTACAAAAAGTCGCCATTGCACGTGGAATGTCAATCAGCACGATTACTTCACCTGTTTGGTTCTACGGAAGTTTAAAAAAAAAACAGATTAAAAATCTGAATTTATGGTCAGCAAACCAAATTGCACGTGATCATTATGGTTGTCGGTGAGTTGTTTTTATGCTTAACGTGCATAGAGGACTGTCAGAAAAAGATATTGCCCCCATTTTTACTAAAAACTTCCTTCATTTAATCATTCTATGCGCTTATATAAAAATGTATTGAAAATAATAGGTGGCCCTTGACTCTTGACGAGTAGTATATTTCCAATTGGAGTAGAGACCGGAAGCCTTCTTATGATTGGTCTTGGGGCCTAGCTGACTGTTAAAATAATCTTTAACCTAACTAACTACAAAACCTCTAGTATAAAATTATTGTTACTAGGTGAGAATGATCAACCATTGTTCTAGCTTCTCTCTAATCTAAATGGTTTCCGGCCTAACTTGTTTGGAGGTTACACAGATTTGATGACATCATGGGTTCATGTGTGCCATGATTGATGATGTCATTGATTCTTGACTAGTGTTTATTTTTACTAACTATTCATTCTTAAGTTCATTCGAAGGAGCACAGGCCTTCAACAAATACGCCAAGTCCTCCTGTCACGTGCCATCATCTCAAGTTCTTTCCACGTTCTCCTCATCATTTTCACCTCTGTTTCCAGCTCTCTTCTCCATGCGCTTCTTGGTCTACCTCTGCCTCTCTTGCCCTGGGAGTTCCAGAACAAGGACTGCTTTGTAATGCTATCAACAGGTTTCCTCAGTGTGTGTCCAATCCATCGCCATCGTCTTCTTCTCATCTCTTGTTCCACTGGCACTTGTCTAGTTCTTGTCCTCAGTTCCACGTTGGTAACCTTGTCATACCATTTCAATCCCTCTATTCTACGCAAGCACCCATTTATGAAAGTCTGTAGCTTGTCGGTTGTTGTCTTTGTTGTTCTCCATGTCTCAGAGCCATACAATAGGACAGACTTCACATTTGAGTTGAAGATTCTTAGTTTCGTGTTAGATCCGATTTCTCTTGATCTCCATATTTTTCCCAATGCAATGAAAGCTCCTCTTGCCTTTTGTATTCTTATTTTGATATCACTGTCTGTCCCTCCAACTTTGTCTATATTCATTCATTCATAACCCTCCACTCCCAAAGGAGCATAGGCCTTCAACAAACACATGCCAAGTCCTCCTGTCCCGTGCCATTATCTCAAGTTCTTTCCATGTTCTCCTCATCATTTTCACCTCTGTTTCCAACTCTCTTCTCCATGTACTTCTTGGTCTTCCTCTGCCTCTCTTGCCCTGGGGGTTCCAGAACAAGGACTGCCTTGTAATGCTATCAACAGGTTTCCTCAGTGTGTGTCCTATCCATCGCCATCGTCTTCTTCTCATCTCTTGTTCCACTGGCACTTGTCTAGTTCTTGTCATCAGTTCCACGTTGGTAACATTGTCATACCATTTTAATCCCTCTATTCTACGCAAGCATCCATTTATGAAAGTCTGTAGCTTTTTGGTTGTTTTGTCTATATTGCTGCCAAGATATGTGTACGATTCTACATCTTGTATTGGTGTTTCTTCAAGTTCAACCCTGTTATCATTACCTGCATTCTTATGTACTTTACTATAATTCTTATAGTTGTAGCAACGTAGTAGGCCATACGGTTACATATTTTTTATTCTCAACTTTGCCTGTCTGCAATTTCATGTTCTCCTTCCATGCGTTGTAACATCTGATATGTCTTGTTTATTTGACATTTATTTAAACATGAAAGATAACAGTAGAAGACATCTGAAGATGACGACGATTGTGGAGGAGATTAAAAGAACAAATGAGACATTGAAGAAAAAAACACGTGCCTGACTAGGGGCATGACACGACGGATGGCCGCTGATCGAGGAAAGTGAACACAGTTTGCTTCTGCTCTACAAGATACTAACATTCCTGACTGCCACTGACTGCTTTAACAGCACCCAGCTAAGGTCCCAGGAAGAAGAAGAGTTGTTATAAGTGTCTATCTTGGTAACGTAATTATATGTCTACTTGTCTTCTTACTCTTCCACACGAAGACAGACAGAAAGAAAGTTAGACGGCTTGATAGGCAGACATGTCCCTCACTTTTCAAAGTGATTCTCTGTTAAATGACTTTTTATAGTCCAACAATCCAATATATTGAAGGTATTTCATTTACAATTATCAATAAACGGGTTATTTAGTCTGTAAAAGGAATTTTGTATTTTTAACCCGCTAGTTGGTCTATCTATAGACTCGTTTTATCTCTCATGGATGATCATGTTTAAACAATTTCCCAGGCACCGATGTTAAGATTATTCCTATTTAATTTGGGCAGTTTTGTAAATCTTCGTTCTTAAGCAATTTGATCAGCTACTCTTCCTTCCATTCTACTAGTATTCCTCCTATCCGTGCAGACTTAACCAAGTAATTTGTAAAATATCTCCATAAAGTGGTAAATATTTGTATATAATATCCTCTGTGGAATGCCACCTTGGGCCAGTTGGTTTTAAATCTATTACAAGCTCTACTGTTTTATTTATTTCTTCCTGATTTGGTTTTATACAATGAACTTGTAACTCCTCTTTTGCTAGCTGCATGTCCTTAAGTTGTTGTGGAGCTGGTCTATTGAGGTGTTCCTCAGAATGCTCTGTCCATCTCTTCATGTGACTTTTATATTACTAAGTTGTGTTTTTATTCTTGTCTTTTATGACCTCTGCTGTGATCTTATCTGGGCCTCATTAAAGACACGTGATGTAGATTGTTAATGTTCATTTGTACTGATAAAGTCCTGTCTGATTTAGAGTCTGACAACACTAATACATCAAGAATTATATGGATGAATAATATCGATAAATTTATTAAAAGAACAAGGAAAGGTAATACTGTAAATAAATATTAGACAAACACAAAGGTATGTTTTCAGGCACTCGTAAGAAATAAAGAACTAGAAAACTTGACAACAGAAAAACAACAGATGTGAGTGGCTTATCCAGGACTCAAACCCAGGACCTCCCGTGAGACAACCCCGCCTAGCCATGCAAGCGAATCACACTATCCATCACAATACCAAACCTACCCTCTGTCATGTTCTTACTGTTCTAAGTCTATTATCATTTACTGGACACTATCCTCCCTGCCATCTAGGCATCACCAAAAAATGATGCTTCGATGACGGGTCATTAATGTTTCCTTTCCTTAAAGGTAATACTGAAGCAGATACTGCCGTAGGGAAGTGACGTGTTGGAGACTTTATTGTACTAGGTCCAGCTCTTAGACGCGGAGGTGATCAGTTCCCTTATTCGCTGCCATTGTCTTCCTGTACTCAAGAGAACAGTCAGGTACACTTTTTCAGCTGAGTAGATTTGAGTGAAAAGCCACAAAGTTTCGAACCCGTACTTTTGCCACGAGAGGCCATCGCTCGACAAATTTATGAAGTAACGCCTTACTCTCAGGCTCGTAGTTAAATGTTTTAATAAACGAGCTACTATCTCTTACAACAAGGCATTGTTTGTAGCTCTACTAGTATCGTTTTGTTTTACACATGTTTGATCATCTATGTCACGTGAGTTAGTGACACGTAATCTCATTCCTTATAATTTCATTGACATGTCTATAGTATGTTTTCAGTTCTCTAAGATATTATGGAATTTGTAATTTACTACTATCTTTGTTATTGTTGAATATCCACGGAATACAGAATGTAACAATCTAATAATATCCCGATTCAGTCTCCAACATTTCGTTAGAAAACGAAGTTTTTTTGTCTTTGTTTGTTTGTTGTTTATTTGACATACATAATTCTTTCTAATGTAGTCCTCCAATATTAGGTTACGTGTGGTTTATTTCACATTTCTTTTTTAAATGTTGTTACTAAAATCTGTCGCGTTAAAGCAGCTTTCTCCTCTCCTCTTATAAAAAAAAAAAAAAAAAAACACACACACACTCATGAAACAAAACAAAGAGAGGGAGAGAGTAAGGAAGATACAGAGATGCGAGACCAACAGCAACAGCTACAATTTAAGAAAGACATGAAATAAATTTTCTTCATTTTATTTCTTCATAACGTCTGCCTTTCGTGAGATGTCCATTAACTCGACTATTTTTTAATCCAGGGTTTGATCGCATAGGGCAACTTGAGCTGCAGCGTGACATCTCATTCAGCAGTACATTTTCTGAAAATGGATGTGGTCAAAATTATTTCCAATAGCGTTCTATTATGTCATTTACATTGTATAAACGTTACATCGGTATCATACACAAACCATTGATGGCACTCAAAGACGGTTTCAGATATTTCTACCATGTGACATGTACTTATTTATTTTGTAGGTTTCACACTTTTCCTTCTCTATTTGTTGTCATGTTATAGACTACAGCAAATATTGTTGAAAACAATGGAATACTCTTTCCTGTTTAGATAAAATATGTGTGTGTGCGTGTGTGTGTGTGTGTATACTGTGTTCTGAGTCAATATAATCACATTACGAAGAACACGTGAATATTTAGATATTATCACTAATATATAATAGTTGTGAAACAGATGCTTCATAAATACTCTCAAAACGTACCTGTCTTTATCGACTAGTCGACCAATTTCAGGATTACACGTAGTAAAGCGGAGACAGTCGTCAACGACAACTGGAGACCGCGGATGATAAGTAACAGGATCGTTTGTACTGCACTTTCAGCAAAAAGTATTGCAAATATCGCCAAACCTAATCCTGTCTTTATTAAATCGATAATGAAGTTATCAGTTCCGTTAGAAAGTTGTTCTGCCAGGCAAACAATGAATGACACCAAATCAACTAAGTGATTAGCTATAGCTCTAACCGCTACTGCTAATAGCACAACTGCACTAATTAGAACGCCAACACCAATTGTCACCAAAGAATTAACAGCACCAAAAGCTTCACCCAATATAGAAATATTGCGTTTTTCGAGATCTGCAGCTTCCGTCGAGATGACAACGACAGCCAACAAAAGCAATGCAATGTCTATAGAACGCATCTGTCAGAAATAAAAATATAAAACAAATTTTGAATGAATAAAAATTGAATGTCCTTGTAGTTTCTGTCTGATGTTTCCAATGCAAGCAAGATTCATAATGTATCCACCAACTCTGTGTTTACAAACTTAAATAGGTATGGACATTAGAATAATGAACATAGCTGAAAAATGATTACAACTCTAAAATATAAACGGTAATGACCATGATTGCTGAGTGACCAAATCTAGTGATGCAAATGTTGAAGAATTTCATTATAATAATGTGTAACTAACAACAAAATATACAAAACCTTGTAGGCGCAATAGTTTCTCAGTAGAATGTTTCGTCTCTGGTTTCTGGTTCTGCAATGGTGAGCAGGCTTCTGGATATGAGGCATTTTATCCATTCGCAGTGTTACTCGAGAAGTGTGATGCGGTCTTTCTTTTTCTCAAGTCAGCCGTAGGTGACAACTACGTTCCTAAGCTCCTAACAAACCATGGCTCAAATATTGCCTCTTAAACCGGGACACGTCTCTCTTCTAGCTGAAGAAATGTCTCACAAGGCGTTTAATAAAAGATATAGCCATCTTAATGAAACAGATCACCATATGGCCTGATTGTGATGACGCGTGGCTAACACTTACTAGCTCACGTGATTTCAGAATCTCCACCAGGGATCTGAACAACGATTGCACACTGCGTCTTTGCTTTGAAGCAAAACATCCGCCATATTTGTATTTACAAAAGGCAGGGTATAGCATACATAAAATAATATATATGAGCTTTTTATTAACAAATAAACAGTTTTGTTTCCTTTATCAAGAGAAAATAAAGATCAAGGTATTTCCACAGCAGATACTGTCGTAGGGGAGTAAAGTGTTATAGCCTTCATTATACCAGGTCCAGCTTCGAGAGGTGAAGTGACCAGTTACCTTCCTCGTTGACTTTGCCATCCCTAACTCAAGAGCTGAGTCAGGTACCCATTTACAGCTGGTAAGACTGGAGCGTGAAGCCACCGTTTTTCGAACCTGTACGTTAGCCGCAAAAAGCCAACGCTCTTACTCCTCTGCCAGTCCAAAGCTCAAGCAAAAGATACGTCCGTAATATACGGTATTGAAGTATTTTTTGTCTTGATAAAAATAACGGTTTCGTAACACACACACACACACACACACACACACACACACACACACACACACACACACACACACACACACACACACACACACACACATACACACACACACACATACACACACGCACACACACACATACACACACAGCATAAACAAACAAAACCCAAAAGTGATCGAGCGGTTAAGAAACCACCAGAATTATCAAACGTCTACTATAGTTCTCATCTCGTCACTAGCCGGTAAAATCAATGCAGTTTCTGAAGAAATTTGTCATATAGAAAATACATATGCGAAAATCAGTAGGCCTAACTATAAATTATTAAGACTAATGAGTAATACATTACTTAAAAGACGCGCATTTTTTTTTTAAATCACGAGTTGTGCAATAAAAGAATGCCGTAAATGGTATTTTCTTAATGATTTTGTTACAGTTTATTTGTACGGGGATAGAGAGCCGGAGAAGGAAAATACGAAATCAGAAATATACGGAAACTGGACAAAACAAACAAACGATACAAAAACAGTCAGAACTCGCAGATACAGTAAAACGATACCCGAGGGGCAGAATTTATCAGGTGTACTCCCGGGATTACACTGGGAGGACAACATTAGACAATCTTTGAAGGACCGAGGACTAGAATGGAACCAGGCCAGGAGGAAGACAGCCAATAGGATGGTCTCGCGCTCTCTCTTCCAAACCTCTACACCTCACGGTAGAAGGGGAACGACTAAGTAAGTAAGTAAGTAATATAAGTATTTAAACCAATAAAACGGTATTAAATCAGTTTTACAAATAACGATTCACAAGAAACAAGGGACGTTTCGGGTTTTACCCTTCGTCAGCCACAGTTACAAACAGGTGACAAGGACAATAATTACATATAGGTACTACAAAAACATACGATGATGAGAAATATACAACAAATGTGCGATACAAGCAGATGAAAAAAGTAAACAACAACAGTGATGAGAGAAAAAAAAACAATAATAATAAAAAAAATCGTAAAATCAAAAAGAAATACCGAAACAAGAAAGTAAATAATCAACGAAACGAAAAAAAAGACAATTAACAAAACTTTGGAACAAGTAAAAGTATACTAAGCTCGATCCAAAGATACTGTGAAAGAAAGCAGTAGTATTCCGTCACAGAAATCGCAAGGAAGTGACGTATGATGGCGACAAAACAAAAGATATAAAAGGATACGAAACGAACCAAAACAAAAACATAAGAAGATAGATCTAAAAGACAACGAATCAAGAATGAAAAAGAGAAAAGCTACCAGAATTTATGCAAAATGATGTTGTATATTTAAGCCATCAGGAGCTAAAACACCCGTTTTAAAAATAAGACGATTCTCCAACGAAAAGCGAGTCTTGTCATTACCGGCACATGAAAGAAGGGCAGTAACATGAATATCGGAATTACCTGAATGATCAGGCCTATTGAAATGAATGGCCACCGGTAAATGTTTGCCATGATAGATGTCATTCAAGTGCTCACGAAACCTGTCTGCCAAACGCCTGCCAGTTTCGCCAATATAGGTAATGCCACACCTCTTGCAGATGATAGCATAAATCAGGTTTCTGGATTCGCACGTGAAAGACTTTCTAATGATACATTTTCCTTTCGGAAAAGTGACTGTCTGAATTTGGAGTACAAACAGACAGCTCTTACATATCCGGCGTTGGCACGGTTTAGTACCAAAGTATGAAGGGCTAGTATGTCGCAAGCGACTGTGTACAAGAATATCCTTAAAATTCCTATCCGTACGATATGCTACCAAAGGTGTATCACGAAACAACTCTTTGGTATCAGGATCAGAGTGGAGAATAGGCAGATGTCGAAACAGAATTCTCTTCACCGCCAGACAGTGAGGATGGAAAGTTAGAACCAGTTTGAGTCTGTCAGATTGGACAGAAGGTTTAGTAGTGAGTGCAGTCTGACGAGTGACGCGTGTGATACGATTAAGAGCATCAGATAAAACATGTTCTTGATAAAGACGTCGGCGAAAAAACTCGAGCATCTCTAGAGCTCGCTGAGGAAAATCATCGTCATCGTGACATAACCGACGCAAGGAAAGAAGTTGAGAAAAGGGAATGGAATTTTTACAACTAAGTGGATGCGATGAAGTATAAAGAAGGAAACCATGAGCGTCAGTAGCCTTATAATAGACATACTTTTTAAGACAAGTAGGGCTAATATGCACAGTGATGTCAAGGAAGTTCACTGAGGTCGTAGAGATTTCAGAAGTGAATTTGATGGCAGGATTGAAATTACCAACATAGTCAACAAATCGACGGAGGTCTACCTCAGACATGTCTGTAATGCCAATACCATCATCAATACAGCAGCGGTAAAACTCGGGTATTGGTCCATCATAACTTTGAAAGACCAAATATTCAAAGTGGCCCATAAACAGGCAAGCGTAACTGGAGCCCATCTTAGTACCCATAGCGACGCCACTGATTTGGTTGAAGAATTGGCCATTAAACTCAAAAGATGTTGAGAATCGTATCACACGCGTCACTCGTCAGACGGCACTCACTACTAAACCTTCTGTCCAATCTGACAGACTCAAACTGGTTCTAACTTTCCATCATCACTGTCTGGCGGTGAAAAGAATTCTTTTCGACATCTGCCTATTCTCCACTCTGATCCTGATACCAAAGAGTTGTATCGTGATACACCTTTGGTAACATATCGTAGGGATAGGAATTTTAGGGATATTCTTGTACACAGTCGCTTGCGACATACTAGCCCTTCATACTTTGGTACTAAACCGTGCCAACGCCGTATATGTAAGAGCTGTCCGTTTGTACTCCAAACTCAGACAGTAATTTTCCGAAAAGAAAATGTATCATTAGAGAGTCTTTCACGTGCGAATCCAGAAACCTGATTTATGCTATCATCTGCAAGATGTGTGGCATTACCGATATTGGTGAAACTGGCAGGCGTTTGGCAGACAGGTTTCGTGAGCACTTGAATGACATCTATCATGGCAAACATTTACCGGTGGCCCTTCATTTCAATAGGCCTGACCATTCAGGTAATTCCGATATTCATGTTACTGCCCTCCTTTCATGTGCCGGTAATGACAAGACTCGCTTTTCGTTGGAGAATCGTCTTACTTTTAAAATGGGTGTTTTAGCTCCTGATGGCTTAAATATACAACATCATTTTGCATAATTTCTGGTAGCTTTTCTCTTTTTCATTCTTGATTCGTTGTCTTTTAGATCTATCTTCTTATGTTTTTGTTTTGGTTCGTTTCGTATCCTTTTATATCTTTTGTTTTGTCGTCATCATACGTCACTTCCTTGCGATTTCTGTGACGGAATACTATGGCTTTCCTTTACAGTATCTTCGGATCGAGCTTAGTATACTTTTACTTGTTCCAAAGTTTTGTTAATTCTCTTTTTTTTTCGTTTCGTTGATTATTTACTTTCTTGTTTCGGTGTGTCTTTTAGATTTTACGATTTTTTTTGTATTATTATTGTTCTTTTTACTCTCATCACTGTTGTTGTTTACTTTTTTCATTTCCTTGTATTGCCCATTTGTTGTATATTTCTCATCATTGTATGTTTTTGTAGTACCTATATGTAATTCTTGTCCTTGTCACCTGTTTGTAACTGTGGCTGACGAAGGGTAAAACCCGAAACGTCCCTTGTTTCTTGTGAATCGTTATTTATAAAACTGATTCAATACCGTTTTATTGGTTTAAATACTTATATTCTTCACCAGTTTTACAGCAGCCCCTTAATTTATTTAAGTAAGTAAGTAATCCCTTGATCTTTGATGATGCAAAGGAAGAATAGGATTAATGTACTTTCGATCGACAGTATTTCTATTGTGTGTAACTAGCTGAGTGGTTTTTATGAAACATCCTCATTTTTCAACATTCTTAATCATAAAGAAGTACGCAACATCGGCTTGACACCGATATAACTTGTAATATGTTTCTAGTTTAAATTTTCCCAAATATTTTTCTACAGCTCAATGTTGGAATTCCATGTTGCCTGATTGTTGGCGCATCTATCTATCTATCTATCTATCTATCTATCTATCTATCTATCTATCTATCTATCTATCTATCTATCTATCTATCTATCTATCTATCTATCTATCTATCTATCTATCTATCTATCTATCTATCTATCTATCTATCTATCTATCTATCTATCTATCTATCTATCTATCTATCTATCTATCTATCTATCTATCTATCTATCTATCTATCTATCTATCTATCTATCTATCTATCTATTTGCCAACCAACCAACTTACCTACCTACCTACCTATCTTCCTACCTACCTACCTACGTAACTGTCTATCTAGCAGGTTGTCAGAGAAATGAGTCTGTAACTGCTGACTTTTCTGGAAATTTGTCTTGTTTTAGTACTTGGGTTTTGTTGCTGTCTCTCCATGACTTATTTATCACGTTCAGAAATGAGTGCTGTCCTTTCTCGCCTAATTTAGTAAGCATGTCATTTGTCACTTGGTCTAGTCCAGATGCTTTCCTCAGCTTGCGCGTTGAGAGGCTTGACTGCAGCTTGTCTAATGAAAATTCTTAGTCAAAGATGTTATTGACTGCTTTGTGCTCTTAGGCCTTACACTTTGTGAGTCTTTTAAGAGCGTTGTCTAGATTATCTAGGTGGCATTCACGTGTGGCTCAATTTGAGCCCGGCGGAATTATTTTCACTGACGGGAGAATAGGCAAAGGCGAGCGACTGGCGCCTTAAAACCAGCAGCTTAGGGCAGATAGGGCTCGTGATCCTTGGTTGGTAGCTTATCTAAGAGAAGGAACTCTGAATTCAAACCACCGCTGCCTTGCGGGAATATCCATTTATGGAATTGGCTTCGGGAGTAAACCCTGAGGATAAATCCGGAGTCGGAGTCCCTAAGGCAGTCTAATGTCGATTCGACATTATTCTGGCAACTCCTGCGACGTGGCTGGTACCAAACTGTATCGGCTACTGCCGTTCCTTTGGATCTACCAGCTATGTGGAGAGGGGGAACATGCTGCATGGGCAACAGCTTGATCTCCATATAACTGTGCCAAAGCTCGCGCCCTGGAGAGGACACTCCAGCTTCACCCTATAGGTGTCGGCAAAACACGGGAAGTAGCAGTTACCTGTTATAATTTTGCCCAATTGGCGTAGGGCATGGCGCCAGGGGCTATTTCCGACAGTGGGAGAGGTTCTAGGATCTCACTGGACAGCTACCGCCCGCTTCAAGCTGGGCAGCCCCCAGTCAATAAGGTGTTGTCCCGCCACTGTCTGCTTTCCTCATTGGGTGCATGGGGATTAGGGTCAAAACCGAACTGTGGACAGAAAATTTTGCACCAAGCAATTATCATAATAATAAAAATAAGCAAACTCTCAGATTGGGATGCCTGGACGTCCGGACTATGTTGACTGGACTATCCGAAAACCTACAGGACGTAAACGATGTAAGGAAGACAGCCATAATTAATGAAGAGCTTAAACGACTTCAGGTGGATATAGTTGCATTTCAGGAAACGCGCCTGGCGGAATCTGGAACGGTGAGCGAGAAGGACTACACATTTTATTGGTAAGGGAAAGATCTTAATAAAACTAGAGAACACGGAGTAGGTTTTGCGGTAAAAAAAATCGCTAACTAAAATAGTTGAACCAGGCGAGAATGGATCAGAACGCCTGTTAACGTTCCGCCTGCAAACTAGCACAGGTCCCATCACCCTTGTCAGTGTGTATGCTCTTACTCTGTACTCTGCCTCAGAAGCTAAAGATGAGTTCTACGAGAATCTAGCAGCAGTCATCAAATGCATACCTAGGCAAGAAAAACTTGTTCTCCTTGGTGACTTTAACGCTAGAGTGGGTGCCGATAATGTTTCATGGCCTTCATGTCTGGGCAGGTTTGGTATTGGTGTAGTGAGAAATTCTAATACCCATATCTAAATTAGAACAAAACTGGAAAAGTAGAACGAAATAATACAATAGAAAGAAGAATGGTGAAAGACCAGTGCTTTCCCAATAGCGTACGCCTGCGTTGTAGAACGCCATAATGGCTGAACAAGAGATCCCCTTTTTCTACTTCGTCTGCATAACTGTAACGCTTCCACGTACGATAGTAAAAGCCTACACGCTTCTCACATTCGTTTCTAAAAATAAAACTGGTACTGTATTTCTTAGACGACCTTGATATGCAAACTGCATAATGACCTAGATACAAATACTAAACATTAATGTCATTATACACACAAGGTTAACCTAAAAAGACAGACGGACCAAGCAGAGACGAGAAAGGATAGACGGAGCGAAGCAATAGTACTACGTCGTCTCGCGATTCAAAAGTGAACGCCGATCACATGCGAAACGCATGAGGACGATTTTTAAATAAACAGGAATGAAAAAACTAAAGATTAACAAAAGGTCCCGACTCAATCTTAGCTCTTATTGGGAAACATAACATTCCACTGTTTTACGTCTAAGCTCCTGACTTTATACTGACAGTACAGTTAAAAAGATGCGGACAGTGGTAGTTTAAAAATAAACAATTAAAATCGAAAAAGACAGTATTTTTAAATAAGCCATTTAGCCCCATGTTAATCATATATTCGGGTTTCTGAAGAGTTATGGACTGAGAATATGTACTTAGTTGTCTAAATAGTCCATTAGATACTTAAATATTGGGAATAAAGCATATAAAGAACGTGGATACTGTCAGGTTTGGTCATAATCTGCTCGGGGTGGAACTCCCTGAATTTTATTGAAAACATAGTAAGGACAGAATGTCTAAGATAGTACGAGAGAGGCCATTGGCTGAACTCTGAAGTTAAAATAAATTTGATTGGTTGACCTCTGCATAACTAGTAGATGCCTAGGAACGGATGAAAAGTGAATGAGAGAATAGACAACAACTGTGTATTAGTTTGAAATAATTCAAAACGATTGGTCAATGCTGTCGATATTGGCAGAACAAATTTTGTAGAAGACGCCATATCGTTACACATTCTGGAGATGAGATCAGGACTGTGTTCTTATAATATAACTATATTATAGCAGCCTGGACTTTACCGCAGATTGAAACTGTACCAGTCATCTTTAGTGTGTTTTCCTTACGAATTGTGGTAAGCTAGACATGTTTAATATATATTTTATATGAAAATTGAATGTGAAATGATAAATTATGTCTGTATGTGTGTGGTTCAGTAGCAAACATGAGGCAAAGCCTAGATATTGCTCCACCATTTAAAAGCCTGCCCGAGAGGAGTATAACTGCATATATATATATTGGATTGCCATATAGTAACATAACACCTATCCTATTATATGGAAGTGATTACAACTGGAATTGCAGAGGCGTTGTAACCATTAGGGAGAGGAATACTGGTGTATATTGTCACATGAAAAGCTAGCAGTTGGCCTACTGCGCTGAACTTTATGTTTGTTTTTACAGTCCTGTAATTCTGTGTGGAATAATATATATTAGTTATGAAGAAGGAGGCACAACCTTCTCATTTCAGGGACCGTGGTACTGATGTTAATATAGCAGCACATGGTCTGAGCATTGCTTGATCTAGAAAGCTGGCAGCAGACTCCTTGCCCAAGATATCGGCCATTGTGTATTTTCTATCAAACTGAGAAGCAAGCGAGCAGAGGATGCATTTTTCCTGCAGCCGCTATATGAGATAAGAATTTGTCAGCACGAGCCGCTCAACCTTGTATAACCATCCCCCAACTGAACGTTATTAAAAAGACCAAAAGGGACAGATATTTTAAAAAGAAAAAGACTCTGTGAACCTTTTAATATTATTTCCACCAGTGACAAACACATGAAGTCGTGATGACAAACAATAACCTAGCTATTACTACCAGTATTACCTCATAATAGTACACAACAACACCACACTTATTGTACCATAACATTCTATGTCTGGAAACATATCCAGTGTGTAAATTCATGTACATAAATATTGTGAATATATTTGAATTGTGATTCCTGATTCACAGTTACAATAGAATCAGGATTAATATTGAAAGAAATTCAATACATTGTATAAAAGTTCAACCATTGACTTACTTAAGATAGTCTTCTAGAGTGTTATGTGTTTGTGAGTGTCATGGTGTTAAAAGTGTTGTGGATTTTAATTTAGGTGTTTATCTGTCTGTTGGTTGTTGTGAACTTACACTTCATCACTATCATAACCCTAGACATTCAACGAAGTCATCATAAAACTCAAGAATAAGTCTGACTGAGGTCTAAATGTGGTACCAAGTAAGGTCCTCTGTAACACACCCAACGTATTAGATACAGAGACCTTCACAGCTGATCTCAGTCAGTACACTAAGTCCCCTATAACTATATTTTTATAATCCCAAATCACCACAATTGGTAAGATGAAAGAAAATTTACAACGGCTCTTAGAGCTTTGTGTCCACCATGACCTCTGCGTGACCAACACCTACTTTTAGACAAAACCCCAACATAAGGTGTCATGGAGACACCCACGATCCAAGCACTGGCACCAACTGGACCTGATTTTCGTCAGAAGGCCACTTCTCAGGTCTGTGCTCTCCACGCGCTCGTACCATAGTGCAGACTGTGATACAGATCACTCCTTGGTTTGCTGCAAAATCAGAGCACAACCAAGAAAACTCTATCGTGTCAGACATGAAGGGAAACCACGCATTGATACCAGCAAGATGTCAGACCATGTCATGATCGCTCAATTTACTGCGACCTTCAAGAAAGTGCTCAGCAGCCCTCAGCATGGTGATACTATTACAGAGAACTGGGAGCATCTTCGGAACACCATTCAAAGTACTGCATTTGCCACCTTTAGTAAGAAAACGGCAAAGTCAAATGACTGGTTTGATGCTTCATCAGATGTGATGGCACCTGTCATTGAAGCTAAGCGCAGTGCTATGAATGAATACAAACGTTCACCGAGTGCTAGAACCCTACAGATCCGGAAGGCTACGAGAAGCAAAGTTCAACAAACTGCTCGACGCTGTGCAAATGACTACTAGCTCCAGCTCAGTGAGGGCATCCAGATCGCAGCGCAAACAGGCAACATTAAACAAATGTATGACGGTATAAAGAAAGCACTTGGCCCCCCAAAAAAGTAAGACGGCACCACTAAAAACCATCAGCGGAGAGAAGCTAACTGATAAGGGTAACGAACGAACGAACGAACGAACTTTATTTTCGAAGGGTTGAGAATTGGGCGCGCAGGCCCGTCTAACATTCTGCCCTTTCACTCTCATTAATCTTGCATACTATATCCTTTTATTCCCACGTATTACTTTAAGCATTAATTTAAAGGCATGCAACATTATAAAGTTAACATAACAGCATTCATTTACAGTTTACAATCATAATAAAAAATGAGTAGGTTTTTAAAAAAAAGTAAACAAGATAGTGACTGAAGAAAAATAATAATAATAAAAATAAAATAATATAAACAAAACAATAAATAAATAAGTTACGTATACTGACACTCACTTATGCGGTCAAAACGTCTAATCTGTAGTATTTTTGAATGTGTCATCAATCCTCAATACAAAAATTACAAAAACACATTCTCGCTTACATCCATACATTCTTGGCGGAAATTGAAATAAAAATAATAACACTTTCTTGCGCACTTCTGTAGCAGAAAAAGTCTTTCAGCAGTTTAAAAATAAAAAATTATATCTGCATATACATCACCCATTTAAACAAACGGAAACATTCACATCTCTAAAGTACAGTGGTATGCGGGTACATTCTCACATACATTACATTATATAATAGTATTACATGGATATAAAACAAATTATTCCCATTAAAAACGAGCGGAAGAGGAAAAGAAATGTTGACCTATGGATGGTAAGCAGATGGAGAGGTGGGTCGAGCACTACTCTGAGCTTTATGCTAGAGAAAATACTGTTACGCCTGCAGCCCTTGATGCTGTCAAATGTCTGCCAACAATGGAGGAGCTGGATGCCGAACCAACATTAGAGGAACTCAGCAAGACCATTGATAGCTTATATATAAATTAAAAAATAATATGGTATGAAATCAGTTTTACAAGTAAACGGTACACATGAGACAAGGGACGTTTCGGGTTTTACCCTTCGTCAGCCACAGTTACGAACAGGTGACAATTACAAGAACTACATATAGGTACTACAAAGGTCTATGATGATGATGATGAGGAAAACGTAAAATGGGCGATACAAGCAGATGAAATCACGGTGATGAGCGAAACGATAACAATAATAATGTAAGAAACTAGTGAAACCAGAAAGACATGTCGAAACAAAAAAGTAAATAATCAACGAAACGAAGACAGGAATGAACAACACTAATAAAATGCGTAAAAAACCACTTAGCTGAGTCGAGGAAGGAAACACTCAAAATGGCTGAAAAACTAAGGCGTCATGCGGAAGTGATGTAGAAGCTAGTGACGGCTAAGAACAGAAAATTGAGGAAACGAAACGAACCAAAGCCAAAACGAGGATAGATAGGAAAATAACGACAGAAGCCACCAGAATTATGCAAAATGATGCTAGACATTCATCCCAGCAGGAGCTAAAACGCCCATTGAAAAATGAGGCGATTCTCCAACGAAAAGCGAGTTCGGTCGTTGCCGATACATGAACGGAGGGCAGTGACATGAATGTCAGAGTTACCTGAATGGTCAGGGCTGTTGAAGTGAAGGGCTACTGGTAAATGTTTGCCATGATGGATTTCATGCAAGTGCTCATGAAACCTGTCTGCCAACCGTCTGCCAGTTTCACCAATATAGGTCATGTCACACCTCTTGCAGATGATAGCATAAATCAGGTTTCTGGATTCGCACGTGAAGGACTCCCCAATGGTAAATTTACCGTTCGGAAAGGAGACTGACTGCGTTTGGAGTACAAAAGGACAGGTCTTACATATGCGGCGTTGGCACGGTTTAGTACCAAAGTGAGAAGGACTAGTTTGTCTCAAGCGACTATGCACAAGAATATCCCTAAAATTCTTATCCTTACGATATGCCAACAAAAGGGTATCACGAAACAACTCTCTGGTATCAGGATCGGAGTGGAGAATAGGCAGATGACGGAACAGAATTTTTTTCACCGCCAAACAGTGAGGGTGGAAAGTTAAGACAAGTTTGAGTCTGTCAGATGTAGTAGTAGGTTTAGCAGTAAGTGCAACCTGACGAGTAACGGGACTAATGCGATTAAGGGCATCAGATAAGACTCTTTCAGGATAGTGACGTCGGCGAAAAAACTCGAGCATTTCTTGAGCTCGTTCACGGAAATCATCTTTATCGTGACATATCCGACGTAAGCGTAGAAGTTGAGAGTAGGGAATGGAATTTTTACAGCTGGGAGGGTGAGAAGAGGTATAAAGAAGGAAACCATGGGCATCAGTAGGTTTATAAAAGACAGAGGTAGTAAGGCCAGTAGGAGTAATATTGACAGTGAGGTCAAGGAAGTTAACTGAAGTGGTAGAAATCTGAGAAGTGAATTTGATTGCAGGATGGAAATTGCCAACATAGTCAATGAATCTACGGAGGTTAGCTTCAGACATGTCTGTGACACCAATACCATCGTCGATATAGCGACGGTAAAACTCAGGTAATGGTCCATCGTATCTTTGAAGCATCAAATATTCAAAGTGACCCATGAAGAGGCAGGCATAACTCGGGCCCATTTTGGTGCCCATAGCAACGCCACTAATTTGATTAAAGAACTGACCATTGAATTCAAAAGAGTTAAGAGTGAGGACAAATTCCGCAAGGCGAAGAAGAGAGCCGGTGCTAAAAGTAAGGTCAGTGCGTCTGTCGAGAAAAAATTGTAGTGCTTTAAGGCCATCAGAGAGTGGAATTGAAGTATAAAGCGAACAAACATCCAGAAGGAAAAGACGGTAAGTGTGGTCAGGTCTGAATGGGATGGAATCAAAAGTAGTGATAGCATGGGTGGTGTCCTTAAGATAGGAAGGTAGATTGGCCTCTAATGGTTGTAAAATACTATCCAGGAAATCAGAGATACGTACAGTGAGACAAGAGCAGGCTGAAACAATAGGTCGACCCAGATTGTCAATTTTATGAACATTAGAAAGCATGTAGAAGGAAGGTTTACCCAGACTACTATCAAGAATATGGAGAGACATGGCACTAGAAGGAAGGAGGTTATCTTGGATGAGATCACGAATAGTAGCATGAGCAGTAAGATTATGGCGGACGGTGGCATCCCCAGAACTGGGTAAGTAAAAGGTGGAGTTGCCGAGCTGTGAGACTCCTTCTTGAATGTACAAGTCCTTTCGCCAAACTACCACCGGACCACCTTTATCGGCAGGTTTGATGATAATGTCATCCCGCTTTTTAAGGGATGACAAGGACCGCCACTCAGAAGTAGTCAGGTTAGATCGACGTAGACGGGGTAGAGAAAGTTGATTAATGTCATGCAACGTGTTGGCAATATATAAATCAAGAGCAGCAGAGGCACCTGGAGCCGGAGTCCAGTCTGACTTAGGTTTATTAAAATGACGAAAGATATCCCCGTCTGGCTGAGAATCATTACCATTCCTTTGGTAATACTGAAGACGCATTCGACGATGGAAGCGGTAGACATCTTGGAGCATAGAGTATTTATCAAATGTCGAGCGAAGAGGTACAAACTTGAGACCTTTACTAAGAACAGATAATTCATCAGGAGATAGTGGTAGATCAGGAGGAATGCAAATAACTTTGGTAGAAGTAGGAACTAAATAAACAAACAACACACAAAGGTAGTTATTAGGCACTCAGTGAGAAAAAAAGAAGTAGAAGACCAGACAACAGAAAAACAACAGAAGTGATAAGCTTACCAGGATCGAACCAGGACCTTCCGAACGGCACATAACCGCCTAGCCACGGTAGCGAATCGCCACTTATCCACTCTGCCAGCTCCGCATTACAAAAATAATGCTTCACTGACAGAGGTAACTTTATTTCTCACTGAGTGCCTGATAACTACCTTTGTGTGTTGTTTGTTTATTTATTTACTGTTTACAGGCCTCGGGTTTTACGTCCTTATATGTTTATGTGTTCATAAAATACCAAAAAACCTACAGTCTATACTTTACTTATTCTCATTCTTCTATCATTTGCTGGACACAGTGTTAAGGCCTTTGTCATGTGTAATCTGGCCTACACTGTTGTATAGTGGAACTGCAGACGTGATTGCGTCTATAATTAGTCTGGGTCGTCCTATGGTACATATCCAAGTTACGGAGTGTTCGCGATAGACCTCTGTCAGTGAAGCATTATTTTTGTAATGCGGAACTGGCAGAGTGGATAAGTGGCGATTCGCTACCGTGGCTAGGCGGTTGGGTGCCGTTCGGAAGGTCCTGGTTCGATCCTGGTAAGCCTATCACTTCTGTTGTTTTTCTGTTGTCTGGTCTTCTACTTCTTTATTTCTCACTGAGTGCCTGATAACTACCTTTGTGTGTTGTTTGTTTATTTATTTACTGTTTGCAGGCCTCGGGTTTCCCCTCCTTATATGTTTAGAAGTAGGAACAGGGGACGCTGAAGATTCAGAAGGAACATGAGGGCGGAGGCGACACAATTTTTCTTTTTTATGCGAGCTCAGCCGAGTGTAGAGCTCCTTATTAGTATCATGAATAATAGTACGAATAAGAAGCAAGGCTGTCCGGTATGAAGAAGTCAGTAGACGAAGTTGATGAGTGAGGTTGGATTTCAAAAGTTCCAAGTCAGTGAGCAGGCGTTTATGCATAGCAATAACACACCTCATGCGTTGAAAGGAACTCTTTTTTTCAACTAAGTGCAAGCGGTGCAATGCAGAAGGATGAAAGTGTCCTGTCGAAGGATGGAAGTGGGAAAGAAACCCTTTAGGGATAACTCTAATCCGAAGACAGTTATTAAGAAAATTAGAGTGACATGTAAATCGTGTTTTTTGTATGTGGTGAAGGCTAAGGCGGTGGCAGTCCGAGATATGTCCGAAGGCATGAGAAAAAAAGAATTCGTTAAAAAGGCATGTGTTACTGTGTTTTCGTGGGGTCCCCTAATGTTGATGTGTAGTTGGCCAGGTATGCGTGTTGATGTCACCTGAACAGTGTAATGGTGCGGTGAAGATCTAGGTCACTCACGCTGACAGCATACATGGTTCTTGTACGATGATGATGATGATATGAGACATAGGTGTAGAGACGCGAATGCGTTTAGGCTCATATATATGTAGACAATTCACCCAGTCACACTCATACGGAAGCCAATGATGGTTGTAACTACTGGTAACAGTTCACACATTTAATCACAGGACTAACAGTAGTATCACAGGAACAGTCAATGTAAGCAGGATCATGTACATCATGTTAACTGAAATCGATTGGTACATATCAGGCATTCTAAGGCTGGAAAACATTCAAATATGTGGGCATGGTCAATAGTGGTATGTTCTTTAACGTATAGTTCACAATGCCGCTTTGGTATCCCTGACTGAACGCGTCAGATACCTTAATAACTACGTCATACAAAAGACGAGCCCTTAACTCATGTAATCCTATTACCAGGGCCGTCGTTCAACTTGGCAGATCACGCCAGTTACATCTTATCATGCTGTAGAGTATTGGCCGAAACACGGGGCCTCAATATGACGTCAGCTGTGTATTCCTCATAAGCAGGTTGCATAAACCCCGCTATAATGATTGTATAAATATACCTCCAACCTGCGGTTTCCACCATATATAACTTCGTCACTGGACTTCTGATCAAATGAAGACGAATAGTCTTAAATGGCTACCTCGAGCGCAAAATATAGGTTCTGCATTATAGGAACTGTGAGCTGTTCTCACAGGCTAGGTAAGCCTTTAACAAGTTCTGCAACCGAATGCGTAATAATGATAAAGTCGGTGTTACCTTGAACCGAATCCTCAGAACACAAGAAACAACACTGTCGTCATTCCTGACGTACAGTAAATCACTCGGGAAAACTGACAACGCAGTCACTTCGAAGATTTTCCTTCCCCAAAATACAACGGACATTCACGTCCCACAGAAGCCAGTTCACATCTCTACCTGACGGAAGTCTAACTCTTCGCGCTCCAAACTGCGCATGGGCAATGGCCCAGAACTATGTACCTTTGACCCCATCTCAATACTGGTCAAACACAATGAATGAACCAAAAGGGGAGATAACCCCTAATCAACCTGACACCGCAAAGTTAAGACATAGTTCCCTAACTTTGAACAGGGTGAAAAAATTACGACAAATAAATTGACGTTTGAAACTCCGTCAAAAATGACCGCAACATATTAGTGCCCCCCTCTCCTGTAAAAAAATGACACATTTAAAAAAATATATAACCATGAGCAAGATAGCACAAGCATCAATTATGCGCCAATGAGAGAATGAACCTAATATCAGGTACAATGGACGCACAAATAAAGCGTCTGGAGAGAATAAAATCGTCTCCCAACATAAGAGAAAATATTTCCTCTAAGCAAAACAAACTCGGGAAGTACCATCAAAGAAATCTAAGTTGCTGGCAACCCCAAGATACATATCAAAAATTATGAAATACTATAATTATAGCAATATACAAATATCATGAAATACAATGCTATACTATCAACATATCTAATGGATATATATCATGGATGGACATAACCAAATTTGTTAAAGTCATTATACATCATCCAAAAAGTGAAACAATTGTGTTACAATATATTATGATATTAAGGACAGACATAAGTCTGGAAGTGTATCAGAAATCTAGGACACCAGAGCTAAGTAGATTCATGTTGAGATCTACCATCACAACGAGATCTATCAAAATTATTATCTCTGTTGAGACCATTGCTCTTATTTGAGCTCCAGTTACCATAATTGCGATTGTTATTTCCCTTATAATCAAAATTCCTATTACGTGGATTTAGTTGTTTCCAAGAAAAACTATCACAAGGTTGGTAACTTTTATCAAAGTTCCTATAGTTACTAGACCCAAAATGTTGAGGACAATTAAATTGCCTCCAGTTCTTTGAAGAAGAACCGTTACGTGATGGACGCGTTTGGTACTGTCCACAATCACGGTTATTTCTCTTAGTAAAGTTGCTTTTATTTTTCCCTGTAGCAATATGCTTAATAAGTACATCGTACTGACTGAGCTGAGTACGATGGGCACTAATAGTCTTGTTCTCTTTTATCAATTTATTGGAAGTTTGAAAATTCGATGCACGGTTTCCCTGAGGAATCTTATCATGACACTTATCAAAGTCCTCACCGTGATCCAAACTTGATTTACCTTTGTTATGTCTAGGTCTGCCGCGATTATCATTTCCCCTGTAATTTTTATCATATTGCCTATTGTAATCATCATTCCGGTTTGAATCCCGGTTTCCGTAACCACCATCGTCATATTCTTGACGTCGAGAATGATTATCCCGAGAAGAGAAGCTCGGATAGTTTTTATTGTGATAACCTTTGCGATAGTGTCTAAAATTATTACCACCAAAATTACGAGAACTACCATCTCGTCTCCAGTTCTTAGAAGAAGAACCATTATATGTTGGATTACTCTGATTCTGAGTATAATTCTTATTACTTTTCCTATTCCAGTTTTGTTGAGCACCCTGAAATTTCTTATTGAAATTAGGGCCATATGGTGCTGCCGAAGCAACTGGCAACCCTTCTTTCACTTTAGAATTGCTAACTGTAGCATGGGTATGCACGGTGGCATACTGGCAACAGTATTCCTCCATGTCTTTTAAGTTTCTAGGTTTACGCTCATAAAGAAATGCAAGGAAAGAATCATTAACAGATGACAAAACTTTGTCTCGAAGCAATAAGTCCATTAGGCCTTCATATGTTTTCTCAGTTTGAGACAACTTAATCCATCGTGTAAATGTACGACGTATCTTTGTAATAAAATCAGAGAAATCTACTCCATTTTCTGGCAACATTGTCCTAAAACTAAGACGATAATCGTCTTCTTTTAGGTGATATTTTTTTAGTAATGCTGCTCTGACAACATCATAATTAGTCCTGTCATGCTCCTCTATTGTCATAAGAGTAGTCACTGGTTCACCTGTAAAAAATTCCATCAGTTGTTCGACATATTTTTCCTTTTTTATCTTATGCGTATCACATAAAAATTGGAATATATCCAAATAATCTGCTATGTCGTCCTTTAAAGGATTGAAATGAGGTAATTTGATCTTACTAGCAAACTCTTTTGTCGTACCCGAACTTGCTTGATGAGCACCCATATTTGTCACTTTCAATTTCTCTAATTCCAAAGTTGCGAGTCTTTCCTCATGTTCCATTTTCTGTTTCTCTTTCCTTTCCTCGGCTTCCCTATCCAATCTTCTATTTTCAGCCTGAAGTTTTCTCTCCTCAGCATCAGCTTGAAATTTTCTCTCCTCAGCAGCAGCTTGCAGTTTTTTCTCATCAGCAGCAGCTTGAACTTGAAATCTTCTCTCCTCAGCAGCAGCTTCTCTTTGAAAGGTTTTCTCTTCAAGTTATAATCTTCTACTCTTAGCTTCTATTTTCTGTCTCTTCTCTTCTGATTTCAATGCCTTGGCATATTGAGCATTTGCATATTCTTCCAATATATCACCAGACTTACCAAGAGTTAACCCTTGCTGGATGAAGAAATCCAATGTAGACATTCTGTCTGATACTTATGTATTAGTACCTGCAATAATAATACACTTATCTCAATTCAATGGGAGACAAGTCAGTAATGCTAGACTTTATACTCACTATACTTTATTCCAATCTCCATGAGAGACAAGTCTTAGTTAAAGACCTTGTATGGTCACCTTGATTCTTTATAATAATATTCTATCAATAATCTCTATGTGAAGAGTGTACCATATTAATAATAATACATGACCAAGTATATATATCTAGACTGTGTATGACAACAATGTATTACAATAATAAATACAAAGACAAAGATACAGAACAACTACCGAAAACGTTCGCAGAAGTCAAATAAACAATACGGCGAAACTAAGGAAAATATCACAAAGCATGTGACGATAACTGCGAAAATGAACAAAACCAATGACACCACAGTTATAAACGAAAAGGTGTATAAAACTAAAGAATAGATAAGGGAGACCTACAAATACAAACAAATCAAAACAAACCAAAGACCAGAAAAAATATAACGAAAACAACGAAAAGGTACACTTCGTCACACCTAAACGTAAATAGCAATAAATATTGCTAACAATTTCCAATGAAGGACAATTGTTCAGTCCCTAAAGACACGCTCTCAGTAGATACCTCTATTACGTGGTATTATCTACAAGAGTCACCTTCCCAAGCAGCCCATACTGGCCGCCAGAAATGTTACTGTGTTTTCGTGGGGTTCCCTAATGTTGATGTGTAGTTGGCCAGGTATGCGTGTTGATGTCACCTTCACAGTGTAATGGTGCGGTGAAGATCTCGGTCACTCACGCTGACAGCATACGTGGTTCTTGTACGATGATGATGATGATATGAGACATGGGTGTAGAGACGCGAATGCGTTTAGGCTCATATATATGTAGACAATTCACCCAGTCACACTCATACGGAAGCCAATGATGGTTGTAACTACTGGTAACAGTTCACACATTTAATCACAGGACTAACAGTAGTATCACAGGAACAGTCAATGTAAGCAGGATCATGTACATCATGTTAACTGAAATCGATTGGTACATATCAGGCATTCTAAGGCTGGAAAACATTCAAATATGTGGGCATGGTCAATAGTGGTATGTTCTTTAACGTATAGTTCACAATGCCGCTTTGGTATCCCTGACTGAACGCGTCAGATACCTTAATAACTCCGTCATACAAAAGACGAGCCCTTAACTCATGTAATCCTATTACCAGGGCCGTCGTTCAACTTGGCAGATCACGCCAGTTACATCTTATCATGCTGTAGAGTATTGGCCGAAACACGGGGCCTCAATATGACGTCAGCTGTGTATTCCTCATAAGCAGGTTGCATAAACCCTGCTATAATGATTGTATAAATATACCGCCAACCTGCGGTTTCCACCATATATAACTTCGTCACTGGACTTCTGATCAAATGAAGACGAATAGTCTTAAATGGCTACCTCGAGCACAAAATATAGGTTCTGCATTATAGGAACTGTGAGCTGTTCTCACAGGCTAGGTAAGCCTTTAACAAGTTCTGCAACCGAATGCGTAATAATGATAAAGTCGGTGTTACCTTGAACCGAATCCTCAGAACACAAGAAACAACACTGTCGTCATTCCTGACGTACAGTAAATCACTCGGGAAAACTGACAACGCAGTCACTTCGAAGATTTTCCTTCCCCAAAATACAACGGACATTCACGTCCCACAGAAGCCAGTTCACATCTCTACCTGACGGAAGTCTAACTCTTTGCGCTCCAAACTGCGCATGGGAAATGGCCCAGAACTATGTACCTTTGACCCCATCTCAATACTGGTCAAACACAATGAATGAACCAAAAGGGGAGATAACCCCTAATCAACCTGACACCGCAAAGTTAAGACATAGTTCCCTAACTTTGAACAGGGTGAAAAAAATACGACATATAAATTGACGTTTGAAACTCCGTCAAAAATGACCGTTACAGCATGAAGAGAAGAAATCAAATGTTTTTTGGTAGGGCATATAGAAGAAACGCAAAAATATGAAAGAAGAGACATGGACAATATAAAATGATGACAAAACGGAAACAGGGTAGCAGCAATGAATTGGGTATAGTGTTTAACAGAGGATGATTAGGCTGCAGTAAAACTGGTAAAAACAAATATATAAATTAAAAAATAATATGGTATGAAATCAGTTTTACAAGTAAACGGTACACATGAGACAAGGGACGTTTCGGATTTTACCCTTCGTCAGCCACATTTACGAACAGGTGACAATTACAAGAACTACATATAGGTACTACAAAGGTCTATGATGATGATGAGGAACACCTCAAATGAGCGATACAAGCAGATGAAACCACGGTGATGACCGAAACGATAACAATAATAATGCAAGAAACTCGTGAAACCAGAAAGACATGTCGAAACAAGAAAGTAAATAATCAATGAAACGAAGACAGGAATGAACAACACTAATAAAATGCGTAAAAAACCACTTAGCTGTGTCGAGGAAGGAAACATTCAAAATGGCTGAAAAACTAAGGCGTCATGCGGAAGTGACATAGGAGCTAGTGACGGCTAAGAAATAAAAATTGAGGAAACGAAACGAACCAAAGCCAAAACGAGGATAGATAGGAAAATAACGACAGAAGCCACCAGAATTATGCAAAATGATGCTAGACATTCATCCCAGCAGGAGCTAAAAAACGCCCATTTGAAAAATGAGGACTTCTCCAACGAAAAGCGAGTTCGGTCGTCGCCGATACATGAACGGAGGGCAGTGACATGAATGCCAGAGTTACCTGAATGGTCAGGGTTGTTGAAATGAAGGGCTACTGGTAAATGTTTGCCATGATGGATGTCATTCAAGTGCTCACGAAACCTGTCTGCCAACCGTCTGCCAGTTTCACCAATATAGGTCATGTCACACCTCTTGCAGATGATAGCATAATTCAGGTTTCTGGATTCGCACGTGAAAGACTCCCCAATGGTAAATTTACCGTTCGGAAAGGAGACTGACTGCGTTTGGAGTACAAAAGGACAGGTCTTACATATGCGGCGTTGGCACGGTTTAGTACCAAAGTGAGAAGGACTAGTTTGTCTCAAGCGACTATGCACAAGAATATCCCTAAAATTCTTATCCTTATAATATGCCAACAAAGGGGTATCACGAAACAACTCTCTGGTATCAGGATCGGAGTGGAGAATAGGCAGATGACGGAACAGAATTTTTTTCACCGCCAAACAGTGAGGGTGGAAAGTTAAGACAAGTTTGAGTCTGTCAGATGTAGTAGTAGGTTTAGCAGTAAGTGCAACCTGACGAGTAACGGGACTAATGCGATTAAGGGTATCAGATAAGACTCTTTCAGGATAGTGACGTCGGCGAAAAAACTCGAGCATTTCTTGAGCTCGTTCACGGTAATCATCTTCATTGACAGTTTGGCCTCTGGCAAAGCACCAGGTAGCGATGGGATTCCTCCTGATTTAATCAAATGCTGTAAGAGCACGCTATTACATCCCCTGCATAGGATGCTGTGCCAGTGCTGGAAAGAGACAACTATTCCTCAAGACGTGCGAGATGCCAAGATTGTAACACTGTACAAAAATAAAGGAGACAGAAGTGATTGCAATAACTACAGAGGCATCTTTCTTCTTAGTATTGTTGGTAAGGTTTTTGCTAAAGTCGTCTTAATGCGACTACACAAGTTAGCTGAGCGCATATATCCAGAGTCACATTGTGGATCCCGAGCAGGTAGATCAACAACAGACATGATCTTCTCTGTCCGCCAGCTTCAGGAAAAATCAAGAGAGCAGAAAAGGCCTTTATATATCGCCTTTATAGACCTCACAAAAGCATTTGACCTGGTTAGTAGGGATGGACTCTTCAAAATCCTCCTGAAAATAGGCTGCCCTTCTAAAATGCTCGAAATAATAAAGTCATTCCATGACGACATGAAGGAAACAGTCCAATATGCTGGAAGCACATGACAGCCCTTTGACATACGAAGTGGCGTTAAACAAGGCTGTGTTCTGGCTACCCTATTATTTTCAATACACTTTTATATAAGCGAATAGAATGATTAAATGAAGGATGTTTTTAGTAAAAATTAGTGAAATATCTTCCTCTGACAGTCTTCTATGCACGTTAAGCATAAAAATAACTCATCGACAACCATGGTGATCACGTGCAATTTGGTTTGCTGACCATAAATTCACATTTTTAATCGGTTTTTTCAAACTTCCGTACAACCAAACAGGTGAAGTAATCGTGCTGATTGACATTCCTGTGCAATGGCGACTTTTTGTGAACAGAGTTCACTCTTAATTTGTTTTACAATCAGCAGACTTAGGGTAGTTTCATCACTTGCAAAAACCATGCGACTGAGAAGAAGTCTTGACACCTAAAAAAGAATGAGGGCTATAGCGTGGGTTGAAAGTGGTGTATCTGTCCGTGAGGTTGCTAGAAGGCTTGCAGTGTCACACTCTACTATTCACAGAATTTTGGAGAGATTTCAGGCCACAGGAAGTGTGAAGGATCGCCACCGGCCAGGTCGCCCTAGATGCACCAATAGACATTATGACCGGTACCTCTTGTTCTCAGCCCAGCGCCATCGAACAGTGACTTGTTCCACTCTAAGATGTCAGCTGAGACAAACAGTAAACTTTAATGTCAGTCAAAGCACCATTCGCAGACGTTTACATGAATTTGGACTGGCTGCTCGACGTCCTGCAGTCAGAATCCCTCTTACTCCTGCTCATCGCAGAGCCCGCGTTTCTCGGTGTCGCGAGCACATCCGATGGACAGGGCAACAATGGAGTCAAGTTCTCTTCACTGATGAATCTCGCTTCACCGTGTCATTCAATGATGGCAGGATTCGAGTTTGGAGACGATCAGGACAGCGATTTACTGATGACACAATTCGAGAGGTGGATCGTTATGGTAGGGGTTCTGTCATGGTCTGGGGACGCTTCTACAGACACGGCAGGACCCCATTCTACATCATCCAAGGCAACTTGACCGGCCCAAGATACCAGAACGAAATCTTGAGACCAATTGTTCAGCCTACTCTGGAGGCCATAGGTGGTAACGCCATCCTCAAAAATGATAACGCTCGACCCCATCGAGCTCGTGTGGTGAATGAGTTTATTCAGCAACATGGGATCATCAGGATGGCGGGGCCAGCTCATTCACCTGACCTTTGTCCGATTGAGCACCTCTATGATGTCCTTGGTCGAAGATTGTCAACAAATCACCCCCTGCCAATATATGATGCACAGTTGACTGCATTTCTGCTTCAGGAATGGCAAGCTGTTCCTCAGGATACTCTTCGGACTCTTGTGGACTCGATGCGTCTACGCTGTCTTGAATGCCTTGCTGCAAACGGTGGTCATACCCGATTTTTGAATGTCTATTTGTCCAATATCTATTGCGTGACTTTTGAAAAGGTGGGTGACACACTTCACAGCTTCATTGCGTTTGAATGTGTGTTTCCATTTCTTTACGTGACATGTCAATTTGGTATTCTATGAATGCTGTTTTGACTGATACCAATTACGTTTATATCAGATTTGTTTTATGGTTTTAACCAAGGTTTTTCTTAGTGGCCCTTGACTTTTGACGAGTAGTGTATATATATATATATATATATATATATATATATATATATATATATATATATATATATATATATATATATACATTCTTTCTTACCCTCAGGCACATGCAGTCGAGCGGTAACGGTCTGCTCTCAGATACAGAATGCAAAGGCACTCTTCATTAACACTTTTACGCTCGCTGTGATTTTCAAAATGGTATGGCCTCGATGTGCAGGATGCAGGGTCTTATATAGATCACTTCCAGCGACACAGAGAACACTGCCGAAATGTGTGCTTGAGTTCCCAAAATGTATGCATAATTTCTCTCGTTGTGCAAATATGAAAAATTAAGATTTTAATTATCTTCCTTATTCCTAAAGCGATTTGCTTCATCACATGCTTAAAATACGCCCTGAACTAATCTTCATCTATCTAAATAATTTACTTTATATTACATTCTTTAGTTTTATCCTATGCGTAGCCTAAACAGCAACATTTTAGACTAGCCTGATGTCTCGATGCATCCCACTCGAGATTTCTCCATTGTTATAGCATTTCCATGGGAACACTTTGCACAGACCTATAGATGAACATTCCCATGTGTGATTTCTTGACCTTTGCCATGATGTACTTCGCTCATAAGTCTGTAGTTAAATTCCATATCCAACGGGTTTGCACAGATTTGAGACTCCATGCTGAATGAATAATCGTTTTGTAAACAACCGAATAAAGACGGCGTTTCATTGGTTCTGCAAGGATACACTGTCATAAAGTATGGCGTGCAGTTTGGGTAAAGAATGACGTTTTGTGAATCAGAATTCACGACAATAGCCCCCCCCCCCAATTAAGAACGTGAACCATCTGGTGGAACTTTCCTTCTGAATTCACAAACAAGGCATTCTTCCAATAGGAGGTTTCTTCTTCCTTCCTCCTTTCCTGGTTTCCTTCAGGTGGGTGCATACTCAAGAAATCTGCCCCAACATTCTGATATCCAGGGATACATTTAATGGTAAATGCGTAAGGTTGGATCAAAAGAGACCACCGTAACAATCTTGCGCTACCATGTCTAGCCTGAGCAAGAAAAACCAGTGGCTGGTGATCACTCTGGACCCCGAAATGTCTACCATAAAGATAGATCTCAAACTTCTTTATGGCAGACCAACGCCAAACATTCTTTCTCAACAGTGGAGTAATTTTTCTCCACCTTATTCAATTTGCGGCTTGCATAAAGCAACTGGTTTAATTCTCCGAACAGTGATTGCGATCTTTGTAATAAGGCTGTCCCTAACCCTACGTTGCTTGCATCAGTCCTAACCACCGCATGTTGTGTAAATAAACAGCACATGTGCTGCTACCTGTCTAATTGCTGGTTATCGACTACTATTACCCTTTCGCCTCTCTGAGTCTGTAAAACAAAATTTCCAGAGACGATAGACGTTCCTCAAATGTTTCTGTTGCTATGAGGATATCATCTATAAAATTGATGACTGCTGGGTTTTGTAAGGGATCCAATAATTTCCTCATCATCCTGGAGAAATCACTCGGAGCATTCTTCAAACCAAAAAGGCAACATATTGAACTCACAGTGCCCTTCTGAAGTGATAAAAGCCAGTATTGATCTGATTTCAGGCTTGACGAGAATTTGGTAATACCCTTTACTTGGATCCACTAGTGACTCTGTTATATCCTTAAATTTCCTGTAATCCAGGCAGATTCCATGTTCTCCAGAGGGTTTCCTCAGCTAAACCACACTGGCGCGATAATATGATTCATATTGGGAAAAGAAATTTTCATGCACCAAGAAATCAATTCTTCCTGAATAGTATCTTTCAGTCCATGTCCGTATCAATACTTCCAATGGACCGTGTATGGGCCGGCCAACTACCAATGTTGCCGGAGCCCTTTCAAATGCTAATTTAAATAGCCGTATAGTGAAGTTTGCTGCGCATCAGTTAACCAGCCCAATCTCCCACTCCCAATTTTCTTGGGGTTTCCCCGCAGCTTCGTTATCAAAGGTAGCTGACTAACCACTCTTCTATGTTTATCTAGTACCTGGTGTTCCGAACAAAATGTTGTCGGTGTGAGATGGGTTGTATCACCTCTCTGTACAATATGGAGAGTCGCCATGGTAACTGGTTTCCTGGAAGACCTTTTGTGAGATGGGGTTCTCCTGCTCATTGTATCTACCTTTGGATTTTTATTTTCAGGCCTACGTCCGCCCCAATGCTTTCCTAGGTCCTGTTGGTTTTCCCAACGTGTGGGGTTTTCCTTGCTACATTGTGCACAGGCAGACACATACCGAGCTATGTCTTTAGCAATGCCTGGCCAATAATAATACACTGATGTCCTTTGACAAGTGGTACCGATTTTCATATGTCCACCGTCTGTTACAGCATGTGCTAGGTCAATAACTTGTCCCTGTAAACAGATGGCAGTCCTAGCTGTTCATGCCCATTGGATTCTGCTCCAGCTTTCCTGTAAAGCAATCTAAATAAAACTGTTCTTTCTTTGGGGGGGGGGGGGGTTTATGACTTTTTGGTAATTTACCAAAGCAAGGTTTTAATGGGCTATCATTAGCTTGGGCCTTTTTCATCTTTCTCGGATGAATATTAATTGGACTTCCCTCCTCCTACTTAGGGATAGACCTGGTCTGAAGTGTTTCATGATCCCAGGTTTTATTGGGTCACCTAAGAAGACAAATCTACTTCCTATCAGAAGCGGGTACATACGATCATCACTCACTGCTGCACTAATCACTCATTCCACGTAGCGAGTCCTTACATTAATCCTTGCTTTGGGAAGTGTCATGGTGGCTGTTCCCTTTTATGCCCTCGTATCTCCACTTTTTCTGTGGTATATTGATCAGGGTGCACTAAGGAAGCCCTCAAGACTGAGTCGAGTTCCAATCATGAATCAACAAGGCAATTTTTTTAATTGCTGTTACATGTTACTTCTTTACAGTTGTGGGATGATGGAGGTCTATCTGACTGGCTGTCCCTTTCGTCCTTCCCTTGTCCACTGTTATAAGACATGCAGCGTGATATGGACGGATTTTTTTTCCACAGTCCAAAGTATTGTGGCTGTTCATTTTGCAAATTTTGCACCACTTTTCACCCTGTCTGTAGGGTTTCTTATCTTGTACCTGAAGGTTCCTGTCTCTATGGTCAAAATTAGGTTTGTCATAACCTTGTTTGTATTTGTGTTGTTGGTCCCTATTATCATACTCATTCTGGTTTGGGGGTGACCTACTATTTCCGCCTTGCTTCCTCTTAATTCCTGCTATTTCTTTCTGAGCTGCCTGATATCTCTCAGCAACTGTTAAAATCTCCCACAATTTTTCTGCACCTTGTTCCATAAGAAATTTTTTCATATCTGGAGGCATAGACTCTCTCACTTGTTCCCTCATGACCATTTCTTTTAGGTCTTGACATTTCCCCAGAGTAGTCCACTTCTCCAAGTATGTTTCTAATCAAGCAGAGAATTGGTGGTAGGTTTCTCCAGAAAGTAGCTTTGCAGTTCGAAATTTCTTCCTATAAAATTCTGAGTTCTTTTCATATCGAACCAGCAATGCCTGCTTCAAGATTTTATAATCTTCACGGTCTTCTTTTCCGAGTTTTGCATACACTTCTAAAGAAACTCCTCTCAGCCCTTGTGATAGCTTAAGGCTCCATTTTTCCTTCTCTGGGCCATAGTTAGTTGCCAACCTCTCATATCTACTTAGATATGATTCAATTTTATCTTCTTTCTCCACAAATGGATCCAAGTGAAAATTCTGGCTCCATTTGAGATACCTTGACTTGCACTAGTGTCAGAGGTAGTTGGACTACTTCCATTACTTCTAACATTTCCTTGAAGTTCAAGCTCTTTCAATCTCAACTCATGCTCCCTTTGCATCCTCTTTTCCTCGGCCTCTCTTTCAGCAGCCTGTCTTCTCTCCTCAGCTTCTATTTGCAACCTCTTTCATCTTTCTCAGCTTCCAGTTTCTTAGCCTTCCTTTCAGCTTCTATTTGTAATCTTTTAGCTTCAGCCTCTATTTGTAATCTCTTAGCTTCAGCCTCTATTTGTAGTTTCCTTTCATTTTCCAACTTCTTATCTTCTCTTTCTATAAACGTGTCACACTCAGTAGTGACATATTGAATAAGAGCCTCCCCACTTAACCCAAACTCCTTTGCCGTCTGCCCTGCTGCAGATCGAAACTTTGTCAGGTGTGCCATACTCATACAATATTGTCCTGCAGACACGCACACTCACTTTTATACCAATTAAAAATTAACACAACATTAATTAATTAAAAGGCTACTGTCAGTGTATCCAGTCCCCACAATTTTGATTTGTACTCAGTGGTACTTCCCAGTGCTTTATTTAATGATACTTTTACTAACTTTAATTTTGATTATTAAAATTTACTATTACTGCTAACTCAGAGGTTGCAAGTGATAATTATAAGCCTGAATGTCTCAAAGAAAAGACCTCAGGGTAGTAAATGAATCCCGAACTGAGGCACTAGTGTCACGAGATAGAAATATACTTTTAAAATAAAGTTATCCTGGACACAAAGTTGTATCAGGTGATACCAGGATAGTGCCAGATAAGAGACTGGTCTTATAGGTAATACCCCCTTCTCTGAAAAGAGTAAGGGTGTATAGACATCAAAGGTAGGATCAAGCTGTATAAGTGCCTAGAGAAGATGGTAATGTATTACTATAAGTCCCTAATTGCTATTCTCCAGATCCTCCTCTGTTTATTTTATTAGCTTTGCTAGGGGTATAAAATAAACTATCCACCAACAAGAACTGGAACTTAACTTAAATAATTTAAGTAAGTCTGCTGGTAAATGTTTACAGTGTATTTTTACAAGCTTTTCTTTTATATGTGAAAATATTTCACTGAACTAAAATTGATTCATAACACAATTAATAAAATTCCTTATTAAGCATACACAAATAATTACAGTCAATGAGTTTTATAGAAATAGTTCTTATTTCTGGGCTGTAAATCTGGTAATAGATTGCTTAATTTTAGTTCAATTCACAATAGGGATTGTTTATCAATCACTAGTTATCATTAGGCCCAACCCTATGTCATCATTAGATAGTTCTGTATTGTGATTGTTGTTAAGCTGGGGTACTCTAGACAGTAGCCTTGTTTGGCAACCTATCTGGTATATTGACGCCGGTTCCACTCTTGTCATGGAAGGAAAGATCAACTGAGCTTACTACAGGCGGTAGGCACTTGGTGACTGGCCCTCTGAACTCAAAAGTCGCTTGCACCAGTAGTTCCTTCAGTAGTGGCTGACTCTTGTATGTGTATTTGGTTGACAGGATATAACCTGAAACATATTGGATTAACCACTATATTCTCTATCACTATCCCTTTATTACAGATGTAAGGGATGTGAGACAGTTTTCAGGCAATGTGCAAGCAGACGCACAGGGCCTAGTATTTCAGTAATAATACAGGCCAGTTCACCGTGAATATATCTTACTTCAATTCCTTGGTTATAGCTATCTCTCCATGATTCGCCTCCATACATTTATTAGGTCGTGTGATGATAGGAAACTCTTTACAGAGCGATACAAGGGGAAGCAATCTGATCATCAGAAGAATTCCCCCCATCCGACATGTGTTTCAGCCCGATTACTCCTTTACACTCTAAGGGGGGCGGGCCCACTCGGGTCATGACTCCCAAGCGCCTCAGCTTCCCGTTGTCTTGTATCGAAAATGAACCCATTTCACTTATGGCAACAACTTTTAAATCCACAACGTAAGCCGTGGAGGCAATTGTGAAAGCAACAAAGAGAAGACAAATTATTCCGTTCGTTCCGTCGCCCTTCACAACCAAGGAAACACACTGAGACACTAGCGCGCAGCCTTAGACCCTGCGCGCCACAAGCCACTAAAATTCTGTACCTGACACACTCCCTATAGTATACATCGCCTGTTGCCCCAGAGTCGCAGCCCTTTCACTAGTACACCAAAAAAACTCAGCGTTGTGGACTTAGAAAAATGTTGGTGTTTTCTGTACCGCTGAGTTTATTGTCACGATTTCCATTGCCCATTGCGGTTGTTCGTCAGCCAGCCTGATGCCTTTTCGGCAGTTTCGCTAAGCTTCTTCAGGGCCCTTGTTCTAGACTGTCCCTTCAGCCCCAACAGTTTCAATAAATCATACACTGATGCAGCCACAAGCCCTCTTGCGCCCACTTCAACCGCCATTACCCTTGCACTGAATCCATCGTGTTTCAGATCCGTGGCCAGATAGCTATACTTGGCCGCTTTGAATGAATGTTGCTCGTCTAATCTGGATTCAAATGGCACGGTCAGTTCAATCAGTATGCCCTGAAGCGTTGCTGAAGAATGAAGCACTATATCCGGCCGTCTCCGCGATTTTCTGATACTCTCTGGATATGCCCCCCGTCTAGGTAGGTCTACCGATATCTCCCAGTCGTTTGCACAGTCACGAAGAGATGGTAAACTGCTACCAGGTTTACTCGGTTTGGTGTGTGCTGACTTTCTTGCCCTCAGAAAGTATGTGTTTGCGGTGTCTGGCCAGACTTTGCTATTCGCTTTCATTCTTGCCTGATCTATTGTCGCAGCAAGCTCATTTAGCACTTTGTTATGGCGCCAAGTGTATCGTCCTTGCCCTAATGCTACCGTACACGCTGAGAGCACGTGTTCACGTGTCTGCCTCACCTGGCACAGGGGGCACTGCTCATCATCCGACTTTCCCCATTTCACAAGGTTGGTGGCCGACGGCAGCAGGTCATACATTGATCTAACCATGAAGCTGAGCCTAAGAGGTGCCATATGCCATATATCATTCCATGTCAAGGACCTCTGCAGGGCTCCTTCCCATGTAGTCCATTGGCCTTGTTGGACCTGCTGCACTGCTTTTTGCAACCTCTTATCATTCTCAGCTCCTCGTATCTCCTGAACTACCATGTCTCTGCGCTCCCTGCTTGATGCCTTGGACCACCAGCGGATGTCACCATGCCCAAATCCCCGTCTATTCGTTTGTGTGTATCCGATTACCTCTCTCAGTTTGAGTGACTCTTCAGCAGCATCAACAGCTTCTTCCACTCTCCACTTCCTTCCCGTTTTCAGTGTGGGCTGAATGGACTTAACCACGTCATCAGCTGACTCGCGTAGCATCATTGCAAGCCTTGCTTTTCCAACTTTGTACTCTTCAACAACTGACTTGAAGGGAAGCAGACGTTTTGACTTTTTGCAGTACAGTGCTACATCTGACAGACCTGGTGGTACCCCTAGCCATTTTCTCATTAACTTGTTGACCTTCTGCTCTATAGCTTCCACTGTACTTGTGCTTATTTCATATATAAGCAGTGGCCACAGCAACTTCGGTATCAACATGAACTGGAGGCACCACAGTTTGAACTTTCCCAGGAGTCTGCTTTGGTCTATGATCTGTAGTCCTCTGTCTGCCATTTCTATTGTCTGTTGCACTGCATTCGAGTCTTTTAAAGAGACATCGTACACCCTGCCAAGACTGTTAACAGGTTCCTCAATGACAGTAGGGATTCTTTGGCTGGAAACCGTGAATATGACCTCTGCTATCTTCCCTTTCCTGACTGATAGGCTTCTCGACTTCTTGGGTTTGAAGCTCAATCTGCACCAGCTGACTAGTTCATCCAGGCGTGCTAACATCCTCCGGGCCTGATGTTCATCTGATGTCAGAATTGTTGTGTCATCCATGAATGCTTTGAGCGGTGGCATGTGACACATTCCACCGAGCTTTGGACCTATAGCCATTCCTTCAGCCGCATTGAGGATTACCTACATAGCCATGACGAATAGTATCGGAGAGATGGTACATCCCATCGCAATTCCAACTTCAAGGCCAATCCACTTCGTTGTGTACTCTCTGG